>QVRM01001691.1:0-90161 GCA_003439945.1 Dermanyssus gallinae
TTTTCTGCGGACTGCAAAGCAGCCAACGACGACCTTGCTCGAAAGGCGTCTATGGACGAGGCCACCTTCTCAGCGTTCCCGCTGACACTCGCCTAGCGCGAAGTTGTCTTAAGCGGTCGATATAGCTACAAAGGCAAAATCGCTGGAAAGATCGCTGCTATTGTAGCAAGAAGAAATGAATATTTTTTAGAAGTGAAGATTTTAAAAACTGGAGCAAAAGTGAGCAGAGCGCTGGCAGAGGCAACAGTCGTGCAGCCGGCAAATCCCCATGGACCTTCGAATCAGCGTCACTTGAGCAGCCATATCTCGCTTGCTCGGAAAAGCTCAACGCATCCAGAATTTGGTCTACACGACCGTGCCTACCCCCGAAGAGGACACCGCCATGTTCCGAACCCACCCAACAACTGGCCAGCGAAACGCAAGGAGGAGAACTACTACCGTGTCCCACCTCCACCCTCCCTCAAGGCGTTTCTTACACAAGCCCTCGAAGCATTACAGGCCAAGGACCCCGCGCCCCACAACGCTGCATTTCAGCCCAAACCGAATCACTAAGAATTGCTCTATGGATTTGCGAGGGTGCTGACACTCTATCACTCCTCTTACCGACAGCTCTTGAGGGCGTAGATATTTTAGTGCTGACGGATCCGCGGGCCACTAAAGCGTTTTCTCTGCCTCGCCTTTATCCCATCCACTCCCTGGCCCAGAAAGAAGCAGGCGCCGGCCGACCAAGCGGTGGAGTGTCAATCTTCTGCAATCATCGAGTCGGGGATCTCCATGTTGCACTCGCCGAAGATTACGTCATTGCTCTATATAACCAGAGTATAAGCATCGTGGCGGCATATATTCGTCCTCCCAAAAAGGAGTGGACTTTGACTATGGTGGAGTAGCTTCTTAGCGGCTTACGCGGAGTGCCTGCCGCAGTTTCGCTCGTAGTCTGTGGAGACTTTAACGCTCGCTTAGATCGGCCCACCTCGAGCCGCACGATAGCCCTTAGAGAAACGCTATCGGACTTCGGATGCTGGATCATCAGTTCCCCCACTGTCTCCGATTTGTTTATAGTCATTTAGTTAGCGCGACGTGTTGGGCAAGGGGTTTGTGCACGCAGTTGACAAGGTAACTTTTCCCAATCACTTGATTTGCTCGGCATTTACTTTCATCCAGGCAGCTTTATCAGCGAACTTGTTATTTCTCCCACCATTTTCAAATGTTTATCTTCACCAGGGATCGTCAGCCGGTATCGGATTTACTTGCTAGGGAGGCCTTTGTGGTACGTAGGCGCTAATATAGAAGCAGCATTAATGTTTTTCTAGATCTCGCTCAGCGGGACTCCTGGGTCAATGTACAATATACGAGGTCTTGGATGCGGACTCAGCGTTTGAGACGACCTTAGACAAGCTCTACGATAGTTTTTCGTTATATTTCGCTTGCACCTCTCCAATGTTACATCGTATGGTCGCCATTTTGTCACAATTAGAAACACAGCGATGGGCTCGCTGTACTTGTCAATCATAACTAGGCTGGCCTTTGCTAAACTATGGCTCAAGATGACAGAATATTTTTTTAGTATTGCGTTCAGACTTGGGATGATGAGGACACTATAGCGAGCTTGAATGCAAGCTCGTCCTGTGGAGTCATAGGTTTTCCGACGAAACTGCTAAAGTTGGCGTCATTCGCTATTCTAGCTATTTTATCTAGAGTAACCAGCCTCTTTTTTGAGTAGGACTGCTCACCTAGTTGTTTAGAGTCCACCATCGTAGTCTCAGTAAAAAATAGCGTAAAGGTGACAGGTCTCTTGCGTATAACCATTGCCTTATTACTTAGGCTTACTGCCTTTGGGGGTATGTTAGACACTCAATTTAGTTGTGGTAGAAATGATTTACAAAAGCATTTTCACAATTGAACGGCTAATGTGCTTAGGGGTGAGAGTGAGTTACAATTATTGCTACACCGAGGTGGCTAGACTTTCCGTCCCCTATGGGCTTAGAACGTTACCTGAGACAAATCTTCAATGCACCGAGGCGGCCAGAAACAATGGCGCAGGTGGCCAGCGCAAATGGCGCTACGACCAGCCGCGCACGTTCTTTACCTGGTTCACGGACCACGACGACCAGTGAAACAAAGCGGTGTGTTGATATCCAATGCTGCCCTGGGGGAAGCGAAATAGTAGCGTTGGGGGAAATTTGCAAAAAACTGAGATTCCGTGTGGTTTTATGCTTGAACTCTCGCGTTCAACACAATACATGTGTGCCATTACGCTTCTAAAATATAAACAGATATTACGATGTAATCGACTCAAGGCGATCACAACAATTTGAGCGAATGAAAAGCGCGGGCCTTAATAAACAAAAAAAAATCCTTTTGGGGCTGACTCTCAGCCAAGATTTGACGTCCATGGGACTGTTTTTCGCACTCCATTATAGACGAATCCCATAAATACAAATGTGAAACGGTGGGGCTCAAACCCGCGCACCTATATGTCTCCTCCGGTCGCGAGGCGCAGACGCATGCCACCACGCCATCGGGCTCGACGGGCCTTAATGAACCAAGTGAAGAAACAGCTTTCAAAAAAGATCATTGTTATGCTGAAATTTGGTCGGATAGCTCTACGGCGTGGGCTGGCCACGGCAGTTGAGGACATCCCCATATCAGTCAATAAAGCCTGTAATAGACAAACGTTGACTGGCGGTAGGGTATCGGCGGCAGTGTCCATTGGACGTCGTAGGGTCTGTGAAAGTCTCGAAGTCGTGCCTCCGACAAGAAACGACATGTCGCCGGTGCTTGCGTATACTTTAACACAAACTGCAACTGCAGCGGGGTAACATATAAATATATATATATATATATATATATATATATATATATATATATATTGGATCTACAAACAAGTTTTTTCGGTTTTTTTAATGATTCTCTACAGACAAAACCGAAAAAAACTTTTTTGTAGCCCTATATATATACATACATACAGGGTGTTCGTTAATAGCGCTAGCGATCCGCATCAACAGCGGCCATGATTGTAAAGAGTGTGGGCATTGCGACGACTGTTGATGTACGAAACTTCTTACTGGGTATACGTCTTTTTTTCGGTCTCTCTCTATTGTTCGGTCGATCTTTCTCGCTCTCTCGCTCGCTCGCTCTGAACGTAAATTCATTGTCGGCTCAAGCGTTTAATTGTAACCATGCGCAGATCGCACATATCGACATGCACGTATCCCGAAATACATACGTAAATACACTAGACACACAGTGACGCAAGTGAACTCGCTACGTTCTCAGTGTGCTACAGAACTCAGAACGAGATCTGGCCCTAGTGGAGAGCAAACAGGATCCGTGAACGTAGCTGTTTTTGCCTGCTACCCAGAAGCAAACTTGTACCTTGGTACAATCGATCGTTGACTTTACCGATCGACGACTATGATGACGACGCTCAGTGACGATGCTACCACTGATGTTGCTTTTTTTTCTATGGCTACCTTTTTTCCTCTTCGTACTTTTCCTTTCTTATTCTTCGTGTTTTCGTGCAGAGTTTCTCCAGGCGGCGGCTTCTACAGGACTGCGACAGTTGGACCGGCGTGGTCCAGCCTTATCGAGTGAATGTGCGAACTTCATCCTTCACGATCCCCCGGGGACCTCAAATGATGTCGCTGGCTATGGAGCTTGCGAAACGTGACCCGCCTGATTCGCCTGAGGTAAGCGCGTAATTCCAGCGCACTGGAGAGCAAGAAGAAGCGTCATCATCAAAGTTACGCTAACTCCAGCCAGTCCACGCGTCTGTGTCGGCGTGAACGCGAAGCCCCATCTCCTGCCGATAAAAAAAGAAACATTGCAGCTTCGCACGTAACGAAGTGACACAGCTCGGCGATGTTGTTTGCAGACAGTAAACCTGTTTGTTGCGAAAACATTACGCCATATTCTTTGATTGTCTAGCTAGGAAAACCTGGCCCTGCCAAAGACAATGACTGTAGCACTCGTAAAATATCAAGTAATTTCATATTGGTACAAAATACTGGATGAAACGTGCATATATTAAATTCGATTTATTTGGATACGCCAGCATAAGATTAATATAAAGGATTGTAGCTTCCAAAGTTAGAGTGGTAACAAATGCATTTAATCTGGCCAATATCAAATTTCTATTAGTGTCAGTACTTGTTTCTGTCAGTGTCTTACATTCCGTTCGTCTAATAACCTTTACTTTTCCCAAAACGTAAGATAGAATAAAGACGCACACAATCGTTTTAGCCCAGTAAGCAGCACTAGTGCTCCCAACCACAGAAAGGTTAGTGCGACCTACAAAGCTTTAGCGATATTAGCTAATGTCGAAATTGCTGGGTCATAGCAGTCAACGTTCCTTAGAAAATCACCTAATTGTATGAACAAAAAAGCTTCATTTAAATACCTCAATTGAAAGCAGCCATGCATTTTTGGGGTCTACAATTTAACTTTCTATAGAAGGCTCAGCACCACTTAAATGGGCAATTCGAACTAACATAGCACACTTAATCACTAAAACCTCAATTCCAAGTTTAATGTTACGAATGTTCTTGAGGGCATTAGGTGGTGGTGGTCGAATATTTTACGTGTATGACTATTTTTGATTACAGTTGATTAAATACGTGAGGTCCAAATCTGTGCTATAAGAAGGCCCATAAGATTTACTTTTGGTGAGACTCCCACCAAACAGTGTAGAGGACTACAGACATAACGACACAGCTTTGCCACTTGTTTTCTGACACTTCTCCCCATTCAACCTGTTAGGAGATCCTAGTATATACAGGTAATAATAGTTTGCCTAATATTAAATGTTAGTTGTTCCCAAGATTTGCATATTCGCGTTTCTTCTTTTTATCGGCGCACTCCTCTGTCTATTTCTTGATAATAGATCTCGAGCGATATTGATACGAAGGTGACACAGAATATGCTGTTAAATCCATTGTCCTTATTCGGAGACGTCGACCGTATATTAGTAATTTATAATAAAAATAATAATTATTTTTATTATTTTTATAGATAAGATAAAATCGATATATGTTTACGATACATTTGATAATTGGTTAAACTGATTCCGATCTCTCTCTCTCTCTCTCTATATATATATATATATATATTTATATATTAGCACGAACATATACGAATATATATACATATAGATATATATATATATATATATATATATATATACATACATATATATTTATCTATATATATATTATGAGCAGAACAAGGCGTTCTATTTTTATCGTTAAAACTTACAAGTGCAATGCTCGAACATATGCCGTTAAATTAACGAAAGCTTAGTATACATCTTCATCGTCAGTCATTTTATTGACATGCTCTGTTACAGGCAATTTGTCACAACTTAAGTCAAGATCAAATTTCATTTTAAAATAACTATCGGTGTAGCACCTGCATCTGTAAAGTGTAACCACAACATTATATACATACACATATGCCTATGTTACATAAACTTGTTTTACTATATACGCATATCGTACGGCAATTGCATATTGTTCAATGTCAATAATTCATAGATTTAACGACTAAGAATCTTTTTTTTATTGCTGAAGCCTCTCAGCATTACTTTGGGGGATTACGAGAATCCAGACGGACATGCGCCACCCCAGCCATGGTGACTAGTCTAAGACTCGCAAACCCAGTAAACCCGCTTCCCCCCCACCACTTGGAATTCCAATTCGCAATTTGGAAGTAGTTTGCGTTTAACCACATTATGGACAATCACGACAAAATTTAAACGTACCAGCTGATTGAGTTTGAGTATCCCGAGTCTGCCATACACCACGGCGACACATCGCCCCGACGTATGTATACAAACATTACACACAGGGCAAGTTCCATACAAACACAGGGCAAGTTTCTTCATTATTTCGAAGGTCAATTGTAACGCCTATATTCAAAAAAGGTGCTAAGGATTTAGTGGATAACTACCGGCCGGTGGCTCAACTGTCCATTGCGTGTATTTTAATGGAGAAGTTAATCGTTGATTATATTGAAATTTTTTTAGTGCGTAACGAATTGGTTGACGCCAATCAGCATGGCTTTGCCAGGGGCCGTTCTACAGGGACACAACTTATATCCATGGTCCACGATTGGAGTCTACACATAAATAATCGTAGAACATTTCATTGCATATATTTTGATTTTTCAAAGGCATTTGATAAAGTGAATCACAAACTTATGTTACAAAAATTAGAAAGTATTGACCTTGACTCCACAACTTGTCGATGGGTGTCAGCATATCTTACTGGGCGAAATTTTACCGTCAAAGTTGGTAACGTAGAAAGTGACCCCCTCCCCTGCACCTCAGGGGTGCCGCAAGGATCGTGCATTGGGCCCCTGCTCTTCAGAATATACGCCCTCGATCTCCCAACAGTGATTCCAGAAGGTGTCACTTATCTCTTATTTGCGGACGATTTAAAAATATACTCAGCAGTCGACAATTCCACAAGTATTATTCAACTAGCAATTAATAATATTGAAAACTGGTGTTGTGAGAATAGGATGCAAATATCTGTGCCTAAATGTGCCGTGGTGTCGTCAGATGGCAGTTCGCCACTGTATACACTCGCTAACGATGCAATACCAGTAGTTAAATCTTTTCGTGATCTTGGTGTGATTGTAACCCCCAAATTAGACTTCTCTCAACATATTACTGCCACCGTTGCTTCTGCTTCACAACTATGTAATACCATATTTAGTTGCTTCATTTAAAAAAATCCTGATTTCTATGTGACTTTGTACAGAAGTCTAGTATTACCCAAATTCCTCTACTGCAGCCAGGTTTGGGCTCCTTATTTGGCAAAAGATATAAATGCCATTGAGAGGGTACAGGCCAAATTTATCAGACGGATATCGAAAAGATGTAATATTCCTCGTGAAGCTCGTATCTCTTGTGCCAATACGTACACTACACGGACGAGGTGATCTATCGCTTTATAAAAAAATATGTTGTCTCGGGACTGACCAGACCATGTTTAAACATATAAATAATGGACTGCAAAGTGGTGTGAATGTTAGATCACTGGAAGTTGCGCGCTCAGTGAAGATAAACAACACATTCTCGTGGAGAGTTCGACGAAGTCTGCGAAGTCGACAGACCTGATGTATGTTCTAATTATATTCAGAGGTTAAATATTTTGTTAAAAACAATGTATACTTAGGCATATATGACCCTTGAATAAAGGTGCTTTTGACTTGACTTGACTTGACATTAGTGAGCGCATTACGATGCCGAGCATCCCCTTGATGCACCTGTTTAATAAAATAGTAGGCATTTATCCCTCATGAACTCAAAAAGGACAGGTGACTCTTCATTTTGTCACTTTCGGTAAGCTTTCTTATCACACCATGACAACGACGACAGCGTTGATAGATGATAACAATGACCGGTTTATCGGTGGCGCACTTTGGTTTTCTGCTTGGTCATAAATGTGGTCAACAGTAGATTGCGTTATTATGCCCACAGGCTACTCTAACCAGCCTGGGCGGGTGTACCAGCGACCAATGACTATAGTTGAGAAACCCATTGAATGTTTTTTACCTTTTATGATTATATAAATTATTATATACTCGACATGGTGAGTCACGACTCCGTCCTGTAGTCACTCCGGACTCGCGGATGCCCGGAGGTATTCATTAATTATATCGAACGCTTGTACCTCTCATCGAAAACTCTCATAGAAGTTGGATAATAATGTCACACATTTCGGCCAACTAGGGGTGTTAGGCAGGGAGATCCTCTGTCACCCCTTTTATTTAATCTAGTTCTCGACGACATTCTTTTAAAATTAGACAACACTAATATCGGGTACCAACTAACTGATGACTTCCGCTTTATAGGCTTAGCTTTTGCGGATGATCTCATTCTCTTAGCCTCCACGAAATCTACTTTCCAACGGCTCCTTAATATTGCGGATTCCCTTTTGAAACCCCGAGGCCTTGAAATTAATACTATTAAAAGCTTTACTATCTCCCACCTATTTAATAAGAAGGAAGGTAATGGTGTTATGAATACCGTACCCGCATTTAACGTTGAAGAGCGGCAATTGCCAGCTAAAGGTATGAGCGATCGATGGAGATATCTGAGAGTCGACTTTGACAGCAATGGCAGAGTTGACTCCACCAAGGATATACTCCTTAATTTACTCAACAGATTCACGATAGCTCCCCTTGAACCCCATCAAAGACTCATATTTTTGAAAGGCTTTCTCATTCCCTGCCTTCTATATAAACTGGTTTCCGGTTCCAGACCATCTCACGCACCCCTTAACGACCTTGATAAAGAGATCAGAAACGTTGTTAAGTCAAAGTGGCTTAAGCTCGAAAACTCGGCGCCGAACGCCTACCTGTACACGCACACAGCACACGGCGGTCTAGACACCCCCTGCCTCCCAAAATTTATCCCCAGACTCCGCCTCTCCCTTCTGACAGCACTACAACACTCCACGCACCCTGGGGTCCAAAGGATGCACTTCAAAAAGGACCTTGCGAAAACAAGGCTTCTTTGCGAGCGCTTGGGAACCTCCATTGAGACCGCTACACAAGAGACCGATTACTGGTCTCAACAACTACACAACACGTTCGATGGGGCACATTTTAAAAAAGCACTTAAAACGCCCTTTGTACATTACTGGATTAAGGGTTTGCCCTACCTATCTGGTAAGGAGTATTTAAACCTACTTAAGCTCAGGATCAACGCACTACCAACGCGTGCCAGATTGGCCATGGGACGCCCGGGCTACGACGAACGTTGTAGGCACGGGTGTGATGCGCCTGAGACGTTGGCTCATGTCGCTCAGGTTTGCGATACAAAACACAAACAAACCATAACGAGACATGACGACGTCTGTGATTGCGTGGCGCGTCTTCTCCGCGAGATGGGTCATGAGGTGGTTTGTAAGCGAGTATTCCGTCGACCGGAAGGTTACAAGGTCGGTCTAAAGCCCGACCTTGTAACCGAGGTCTATAGGTCGAGACCGCCACATATATATATATAGGTCGAGACCGCCACATATATATATATATATACAGGGTGTTCCTATTTGTGTGTCCAAAACGCTAGGGTATGGTCAAACTCGGTGAGAAAATCATTCTTGCCAATGGGTGGAACCCGGGAAAACGTTTTGTTTAGGAGTGAGGATGAAATTTATAAAAGCAGTTATTCTGTCTTTTTTCTCCTACATAGTTGTGCAAAATCTACGTTTGCCGGAGAACCAGTCAGCGCACAAAGGAAACGATCATACCGGCGTGTTTGGCGGAATATTCTGCACAATAAAGTATATATTACTAGCTTGCGTAGCAAAAAGCGAATAGCTAATTTAAGGAAAGTCATAAAAAGTCAAAATGTTACGTTAACGCTTTTTTGTGCAACATCGTAATTTTTTCCATTACGACCAAAAATGCACGTCCAAAAGACTACTCTCAGGCAATAGCAGATTTAATGCCCACTACATTCGTACCAAAGTGATGGTGCTGCGTTACGTAGTTGCCAAGTAACTAAGCTTTTTCGACAGTCATATCGAAAGCGAAGACATGCATACTTGCATAGGGTGTATGAGAAAGTTAGGTACGTATTTTGAGGTTTGGTAGAACTCAGCAAGAGAATAATTTTTTCTAATGGAAAGAGGGGGCGGAAACGTATTGGCAAAATGCTACGGTTCTGGACGTGAAAACTTCAACGTGAAACATAACAACTATGACTGTCGAAAAAGCTTAGTCACTTGGCAAATACGTAACGCAGCACCATCACTTTGGTACGAATGTAGTGGGCATTAAATCTGCTATTGCCTGAGAGTAGTCTTTTGGACGTGCATTTTTGGTCGTAATGGAAAAAATTACGATGTTGCACAAAAAAGCGTTAACGTAACATTTTGACTTTTTATGACTTTCCTTAATCTGGCTATTCGCTTTTTGCTACGCAAGCTAGTAATGTATACTTTATTGTGCAGAATTTTCCGCCAAACACGCCGGTATGATCGGTTCCTTTGTGCGTTAACTGGTTCTCCCGCAAACGTAGATTTTGCACTACTATGTAGGAGAAAAAAGACAGAATAACTGCTTTTATAAATTTCATCCTCACTCCTAAACAAAACGTTTTCCCGGCTTCCACCCATTGGCAAAAATGATTTTCTCACCGAGTTTGACCATACCCTAGCGTTTTAGACACACAAATAGGAACTCCCTGTATATAAGGGATTAGTGCACTAGTCATGATTGTCATTAGGATGCTTAACCATACCGCTGAGAGTCAGAATGTGTCATGTCACCACTATGCTGCGATCTGTTGGTGAAACCCTAGGTATCTCAAAGGATCAGCTTATGTTTCATGTAAGTGTCCCTGATATAAAGGTTTGACTTGTTTATTTAGGCATACATAATAAATTCCGGAAAAAAAATCCATATATATATATATAGACTGACGATAAAGATGTATACACCTTTCGTTAATTTAACGGCATATATATATATATATTTTTTTTCTTTATAATACATTAAGTATATGTTTCGCTTTTCACGATGGAATGGCTAAGCCAATGTATATATATATATATATATATATATATATATATATACATTTGTGTATGAGCGATGGCTGCATATACAGGCGTTACAAATGACTGGTAAAGGCATATATATATATATATATATAAGCTTTGCCGACAAATCTGTGCGAAGTATAATTATTTTATTCTTCATGTAACGCGTTTGAAAACGCACAAACATTGGTAGAAAAAAATAAAATTGATCGTTTAGCAACCCCTTTGCTGATTCTAGGTAATTCTAAATAAAAACTAGTAGTAGCGACGCTGTCGAAACAACTTGCAACCTAAGGTAGTTTTTGGGCCTTAAGACCTGAGGGCCGCACGCAGTTTGAAACGCCATGATTTGCGCGGTCCCGTGCAAAAGAATTATGTTAAAGACGCGGTCCGGTCACTTTTTAATAGTGGTTATACTATTGCAAAATTTTTAGGCACTTCAAGCATTCTAACTGAGTTGTAAATTCAGTCAATAACAAATATATCACGCGGGAGCGTCCGACGCACCAATACACATGTGCAAAAGCTACTCAGCGCGAGCTTTTGGAAAACACAATATGTCTATCTCCGAGTCTCCTCGACACTATATATATATATATATATGTTTCAACACAACAAATTATTGTCTTTATCATCAATCGTAATAATTACTAACTCAAGCCTCGTTGCTGTCACTACTTTTTATTCATGTTCCTACTTGTACTAGTTAATGTATATTCTACATTATACTTTTTATATTTATTTTAATACTTGTGCAGACATTCGCTCTAGCTTAAACCGCCTTCCTTTTTTGTGGCAGCGCGTTATTATAGTAAACGTCTGAATTTCTTATATATGTTTATTTGGTTTTTTACTGTTTTTGTCATGGAGGTTGTGTCCAGCTCCGCACAGTATATGATATTTACCAATGCTGCCTTTTTTCTACAATATGTAATTATTTATATCCAAACAATATCCTTTCAAGCAGATTCAGTCTAGCAATAGAAATGTCATGAATATGTTATGCATAGCAATATCTGTTTTCCAAACTTACGTTCCATCCGTCTGTCCTGAACATTATAACCATTGCATGAATCAGTAAACTTTTCAAAAACAAAATTTATATTGCGTTTGTCTCAATAGCTGCGTACATTCTCTATCTCTATGTCCTTAAACGAGAATGAACAAATTATCAGGTTTTCGGTTCAAAAGTATTTTTTGACCTGAAGTGCTACTAGCGATTTTGAGGAATTTTGTGGCAATCAGAGACCCCGTTGGACAAGCGCGCCCCTAATGTTATAAATATCTTCAAAAATGTGTAGTGTTACATTAGATGTTACATTTGCGTGCGAACGCACTACCTCTCACCATACACGTGTGCTTAGGTGTTCCTTTGATTGTAAAGATCATTTTATTATGTAACTGTTAATTGTTGTGTCACCACTTTGGAGTGAATAATTGTCTCCGCGCGCCAACGTGTAGTCACGGGCGTAATAACATAGTTATAGATAGTTGGATACAAGGATACATAGAGCTAAATAAAAGGAGAGGCAAAGTACAGAATGTCGAGCATGTGGGCTAGAGAATGAATCAATCGAACATATTATTAACGAATGTATAGCCTTAGGGGGGAGCAGAGATATATGTAGAGCTGTCGGAGGACCTAGCTCTAGGACCAAATGTTAGAAATGACCTGGTCGATATTACAAAGAAGAGGTTGTCACAATGGAAAGCAAATACTCAGTAGATATTGAAGTAGACATGGATTATATGGACGCGTAGGTAATATATATGCTGCCGCTCTAAGCGCCCCTGATATAAAAGGGTGACATGCGTATTTAGGTATATACATGCCAAGCGAACAATAAATCAATCAATCAATCATAGAGTCATTATGGTTATAATCATTATGGTCCTCTGATTAAATCGTGTTGCTTTTTTTTTATTTGCTAACTGCCTTACGATGCTATATTTGTTGCAAATACAACTGGTTGTGTATGCCGTCCTTCGTTCGCCGTGGTTGTCGTGGCTTCATTCATGTGTTTGTGGGTGCTGTGCCGGCGCCCACGTCGTAGAAGTTCGTGTCTTCGGCGCTTCGTTCAGCAGGCATTCCTGTGGTGCAGCACGGAAACGACATGGTTATGTTCCTCGACTGACTCCGCCGCTCACTGATTGATTAGCTACTGAGCGACGAAACCGATGCACAATGATAACCTTCGCCGCTTGATTGCCCAGCACAAACGAGCGCTAGTTAGTGACTGATGACGCGGTAACAAAGCTGGCAGACGTCTGAAGACAATGATCGATGCCGCCTGTAGCGTATCGTACTAAACGCTTACTACTAATTGACAGCAATCAATTAGATCCGCGGGGAGTGGATCGTGGGCGGCTGGGAATATATGGGGTAGCCAAGCTAAAGCGGTACGTTCTGCGATGTGGGAATCTTCCGAAGCCACGCGAGGGCATATCACGCGACTACCTTACAACGTGGTGCATAACCACTTTCGATGACTGCTGGTATGCAAGTGGGCACTTTCGGCCCGACTTACGGTTAACGTTACAGCTAAGCCGCACCTTCCGCTTGTCCCTCGCACCTCTTGACTCGAAGTGAAGTCATCGTATAAGTTTCACTCTTATTCCCTACACCCATATATGACTAATTGATTGATTTATTATTCGCTTTGCATGTGTACCTAATTACACATGTTACCCTTTCATATGAGGGCCGCTTAGAGCGGCAGCATATATGTTACCTACGCATTCACACAATCCATGTCCACTTCAATACATACTGAGTATTTGCTTTCCATTGGGACAATCTCTTGTTTGTAATATCGACCAGGTCCTTTCTAACATTTGGTCGTAGAGCTAGGGCCTCCGACAGTTCTATACCTCTGCTTCCCCCTAAGGCTCTACATTCTTAAATATTATGCTCGATTGACTCATTCACATGCTCGACTATCTGTACTTTTCCCCACCCTATATTTGGCTTGTTGTATCCTTGTATCCAACATCCTTGCCCTATATGCGTCTGTCTCTTGTTCGTGTGGGCAACGTAAACCTCGTATCGTGACTTGACGCGACACGTCGTTAACGTGCAACGCATTAGTCACGTCAAAGGCGGGTGACCTCTCCTGGCACGCTCCAAATGAACTATATTGACGTTACCGGACGCCAAACGCTCGCGACCGGAGTATGCGCAATGGTAATGCGACGTGCAGGCGCTTCCGTATATAGAGCGCGTGTTTGTGAAAGTAGCGGCGGTCTCGTCACGGCGATGCCGGTACTATATGACTGCCTCTATCCCTCCTCTGAAGCAGCACTCATATTTTGACATTTTAATATCAAGTGCTCCATATCAACATAATCGTGTTGTCTTTTGTTGTATATGCGTGTGACGTTCGCCAGCAGCCACATGGGACACTGCACTCCGCTGCGCTGTCAGTGTCCTATGTGGCTGCAGAACGATGGAATGCAACAGAAGGAACAACCAAATGTAAACAAAAAATTAAAAACAATTTCTGTACATATTGCTTAATTGACTTTTAGCTTATATAACAAATGGATAGGTTTTTAAGCGCATGGCCTGATGCTAGTATAACTAGGTGAGATTTTGTACGGAGATCTGATCTAAGTTCTCCTGACAGTGAAATTTCTCACGGCAGAGAGACCAGAGGGCTCTCGATAGAGCGGCCTCTTGCAGAATGCACATGTCTTCGATCGCAAATGGTTTGCTTTCTGTTGGGTTTTTAACGTGGGTTGATTTTAAGTATTGTAGGTTACAAATAATTATTCTCTGAACCTCTTTCGAAAAGCTCAGAATTGAGTTTTCAAATTTTTAAAAATATCATCGCTGGTGTGTTTTTTGGAGTGTTGGGTAATTTTGATGTCTCCGAAATGGGTAGTTTGTTTTGGCACCCGTACAGGAGATTGGCTGCGCATTGAGTCTTAAGTTCATTTGAGCCTGTGGCTATTGGTGTAAGTAGTTTTTGGTTGACTGAGGGAATGTTTTACTTAAATTGACCCTGCAAAGTCAAGTTCAATAAATGTAAATGGTGAATTGCGCTCGAACCTAAAGGCTAGTATAGGTGGATTTTTTATTACGGCTGGCTTGGCACACATTTTTTTGTTTGTCGCTTTACGGGCACGAAATATTAGGTAACTCGATGTTAGGATGTAATGTTGCCGCAATGCCTCCCGAGTGCAGACACTTAAATGAATGTGTCCATTCTATTAGAAGTTGTACTAGATTATTATCTCCTGAGAAGATGACTGGGTGTTTCTCGTTAAAGGAAAATTTAGCTAACTTCTCTGATCTCAATTTACAACGTATTAAACTTATGATGTTCAAAAATTGGTTACATTGGCCTCAGGGACTCGACCTAGAAACGTTGGTGCATCGTGAGGCAATCTCATAATTGGAATGCCATTGTTTTCTGTCAAAAATAAAGCAGGTAGATACTAAAGAGAATCCAGACGTGGTAACGCGCGTTGAAGTGCACCCATGAAGTGAAGGTGCCTTGTGACGTTGGCACTTTGCTTTAAATACTTTGCGCATCCACACTTCGATAAGACGAAGCCGTCAGAGAGCGTTTGCCTCTCTTTAATTATATTCGCTACAAAAACAGGTAGATGCCGAAAATAATTCTGAAGTGTGATGTCTTGGTTTTCATGTCCTTCTAATCTTCCGGGTAATCTCGTACCCAGTCCAACACAGATGTGTTGTCGCAT
This sequence comes from Dermanyssus gallinae, assembly GCA_003439945.1. Taxonomy (NCBI): domain Eukaryota; kingdom Metazoa; phylum Arthropoda; class Arachnida; order Mesostigmata; family Dermanyssidae; genus Dermanyssus; species Dermanyssus gallinae. Next base: position 15,264 of record QVRM01001691.1, read on the forward strand.
CAAAACGGAATAGAACCGATTGGGTGGCTAAAATAATATTTCCCATTCGCGGTTAGTTTGGCTGGTATCAACGCTCCCAGTAACTTTTCTGCCTTGAGCCTGCGTCTCCCGTTTTGGCGATAACAAATCAGATCGTTCTGGCTAGCGTTGCGGAATGTATGCCGTTCTCGCTTATGGGCGTTTTTGTTGCGCTCGTCTCCGACAACACGATGTGCTTGGAGTGTAACTTTGTTCTCTAAGCGGCTAATAATATAATGATCTTCTGCGCGGTTTTTCTCTGATAGAATATCACCCCAGTCAAATTTCTGCAGCCATAGCTTCTGCATTAGTGTTTTAGCCTTAATAGAAATGTATGATATTATACCCAGGGGATCGAACAACTGCGCTAGCCATTTCAGAAAAGATCCGACGGGCTACCGTTACATGAATCGATTGCATTCTCGGTAAAAACGCCTATAAAATCGGAATATTGACTCTAAAGTACACCAAGCAGCCTACATTTTGCATTATTTAAAGGCACTAGAAACAAAGGTAATTCGATAGGGCTTCCTGATCAAGTATTTCTAATTGTTATAAATTGGTCGCCCACTTTTTTAAGAGAAATGGCTTATTTGAAAACTTTCTGAAGTTTTAAACCTATTTTCCTCTCGCAAGTAGTTTTAGAGCCAGTAATTATATTATCTGCATGGAAACTGAACGACAGTTCTGTTAGGAGCTCTGCATGTTCATGCCTGTTCCTAATCTCTTCATCCGATGTGTGACTCACAATGCAACAGTAAAGTTCAAAGTCAGCCAAAATCTGTTACTGCACCCCATATTTTTGTGGGCGCTTTTAAAGCTTTTTAAGTGCCTAACGGCTAAAAGGATCCCAAAAAGATTCTTTATTCTGGGTTAATTGTGGTGAAGGCTTGTTCCCTGTCACCGCTGCTATAGATAAAAAAATACGCTAAATCTCCTTTTTACTTGCTTGCTAAATCTCCTTTTCACTAGCTCGGCATAATCCACATATATTTAGTTATCTCTTCCTCAATAGCACAGATACAAGCATTTTTACAGGCTTAACAGGACACGAACATTTCTACCCGTACCTCTTTCCAATTGGATAGACTCCGTTGGTGGCATCTATCTGCCAAGAACAAAACACATAGGTGCACGGGTTCGATCCCCACCGTTTCACATTTGTATTTATAGGGAACGTCATACGAAGGAACGCAAAAGCAAACCCGTAAACGTTAAATGTTGGCTGAGAGTCAGCTCGAAAAGTTAAGGTTATACGCTTCTAGAGTTCTCCGCCTGGGAGGTTGTTACACTCGTCTTCCATTCGCACCAAATGTCTCGTCTGAATCATCCACATCATGGCCACGCACCAATGTTGATGTGGTCGTGGAAACCTCATCTGATTCCGGCGTTTGTGTAAGCCTATCGGAATCAATATCTCTTCCTAAGAAGCAGATTCGCACCGTAAAGTCTACGAGTACTTTTCGCAAGTTCCGTCCATTGCGCACATCTGCCACTCGCTAATTAAAGGGACGTGACTCCAACATAGTTTCATCCTTTAAACACATCATGAAGATTATAGGTATTGTTTCCCCGAACGCTGCAATACGTTTAAAAACTGCTTGAGGTTCTCCCTCAATGTTAGCTTCATCTAGGTTAAAGTTAGCTGCTAACGAATCCGATAGGAAAATGCTATATCCCCCGGCAATACGACACAAAATCCGTCATCTGGTGCTTCTTCCTAGCCAATGTGTATGTATTTATTCCGTCGAAACAAGAGTAGAGGTCGCAATAAAGTAAAAACGAAAACAATATTCCGTACTCTCTCTTTCGAATTCACAGAGGGGTCCAGGGCAGAGAAATCGGCTTTGACTAATCCTAATTTCAATATCGCATGTGAAGCTAGCGCTAATGTCAACACCATCCGGGTATTGTTTTTGCTACTGCGGCTGTCGATCGAGCTCTGTTATTTTATTCCTTCCGCCGACCTTATTCTAGAGTTACCGTGACAAAATTTAGTATATATATATTTTTATTATCACATAAAATAGGTGTGTGTCGTAGTCTTGCCGTAAATTTGTCGTAGTATAAAAAAATAATATTTATATTTGTTTAATTATGCGCACTCCAATAGGGAAAACGTAACTAATCGCTGATAAGTCAGGTACAATTTGGATTTGCATGCAGCCATTTGATCATCCGCTAAGTAAACAACTTATTTTCTTAAAACGGGCCACGGCCTTTGGAGTGATTGAATGGAGCAATGAATCGCTGGCTTTATAGGTTATTGAAACGTACATCAAATAAGTGTCCACACAATTCACATTTTGTAGGTTCACGTTTAGAAGATATGTTGCCTTGCTCGAAAAGTGAGTCTGTACGGAGTTGTTGTCTTGCTCGAAACGTAGGTCTATACTAGAAAAAATGTCATGCTTTGAGGGCACCTGAACCGCAGGCGCCTCACGTCACTATATATTATATATATGTAACTTAGAGCTACGTATTTGCCTGCAAAATTAAGGGTAATAAGCTTAATGCCATTGCTCCGCCTCTGCACTCGATGCTTGACTTCACGGATGCGTTGCGCCTCGAGCGCGATAGAATAGCCTGAAATACTTGATGTATAATACCCTTCCCCCCCCCCTCAAAATGCCAAATGAGGCCATGGGCTGTGTATCTTACGAAATACCCTTACCCTCGCTGACCTCATGAACATTGCATGAGCAGTTATTTGTTGGCAAGCTGTCCGCGTTGAATAGCGTATCAGCACAGGTAGGATTAAAATGCGTTGACAAGTAGGTTACCCCTACCACCAGTTGTACAAACATACCTAAACATACCTCATGTGTTATACTATAGCACTTCGTACGGCATTGTGATGTGTTATGCAAGGTGTTGTTTGCCAGACCTTGCGTCGTCTTTGCTGCGTTGGCAATAATATCACTAACAAGTCTAAGGTGCTTATAGTATGAGTCTACTAGAAGCACCTCCGAGCAAACTTTCTTCTGCCAGTGTGCAAAGCGTGCATAGCTCGAATGTAACAGTCCCGGGACGGCATCCGCAAATATACTAGCCGTGCTCCTTGTAAAAGGCAGCTCTACGATCTACATCACATGTTTGGGTTGCTGCGCTACCGGTAAATGTTGTTAAAGACCCTTGCTTATCGCAGAGACTACCTTTTGTCGGCGGGGGGGAGCATACCCTAGAGCGATATCAGAGGGAGATCACTGCAAGTAAGCTCTCGAAAAAGAGCCTCACAAACGAACTTCCATACTCTCTTAATCTACATTCTCCGAACAACAAGCAAATCCTTGTACGAGGCTTGTAAACATTGCGACTACGCTCATGATGTTAGTCAGAAGACGAACTTTGCACTGGAAGCGCTAGTGGGTCCACTTTAAAACAGCGAATATCCATGTAGAAATATGCAAACAAAGTTTAACTAGATAAACGGTCAAATATCACTAAAAACTAACTACTTTCAGTGTAGCAACGTGCTTCTACTCGAGTGAGTTCAAAGCGATTTTTAAAACGGCAGAAAACTACAAAAACATCCCGATGACAGCTTTAAGCGTGTTTGCTTAAAGCAGCGGCGCATGTATACTCCGTCATCATTTTTGGAACTTTAACTCGTTTAACGTTGCACCCGGCATATATGTTCAGCTGACTAACTAAAGCCCTTGAGGCATCCCCTTCTTCCTTTCCTCGCCTATGCATGTATATGTAAATACGCGTAGAGCCGCACATGCTGACCCCTCGAGTCGGCCATACGGGGGATGATGTCTGAGTTCCTCCCGCCACGCCCCCCTCTCGTTTTCGTCATGACTGCCCGAGCTGTGCTAGCGAAATGCAATTTTGGAGCGTAGCGATACATTAGCACTGATACGAACGTGAGACGAACGTGCCAGAACATATGCAAGGCACTGTTCCGTCCAGTCCAATAGTCCTCCACATCGGTGCCGCTCGCCGGACATTCGCCGACATATTGCATAGACATCGTACACCAGTAAAGCGCGCGTGCTATTCACGTGCCGCGTCACATGGTTAGCAATGTCGGCAGGGTCGTTGTCATTATCAGAGTCGTTGTCATCATCAGAGCCGTTGTCATCATGACCATTATCATCACCATTACATTACTTGAAGCGCCTTCAAGGAAAAACCGTTATACTGTCAACCCGATGATATGTTCCTATACACCGCCCGCCGAGTATGGTCTCATTGGTTGAAACGCTGCTTCTTCCCTTCTGCTGCTTCTCTTATTCCTGCATCCGGGCCTTCAGTTGTCCGGGCGGGAAAGGGGGGCGGAGGGTTTCTGGCTAACTAGAGAGTCATTCTTCTTTTAAAGGCCGAGTCGGCCCTCCGGCCGTTCTGCACGGGCCGTTATCAACAAACAACGAAGGGACGACGAAGACGAATAGGCACAACGGGGTACACGCGTGTAATGACACAGAGTCATGGCAACGCGAGAAGCATCGGCCGGCCCGGCGACAGTGTTCTTTCGGCCCGTTGTTTTGCCGGCTCGCTTGCCCGTCTTGTCATCTATCCCATTCTGTTTGGTCTTGATTTAGCCCGCGTTGTGCTCGAGTCACAGTGCAGCCGTATACAGCTTTTATGTACGGTTTCACTGTGACGGCACTGACCGTCACTAACATCAATAGTCGGGCGGCCGGAGACTTCTTTCATGGCTTCCTTCTGATGCTGTGGCGCTGCGTTATATTGAAAATCGACGACGACGACGATGAAAAACGAGGCCGGCCCACCAGCGTGCAACTGACTAGCCGTTTTGTTGTTTCTGCTTCTGTGTTTGTTTGTTTGTTTGCTTGCTTGTTCGCATGTGCAGCCAACCGACGATAGTTGCCACCGTCAGGGTCGTTGCCATCATGCCTATTGTCTGTTGCACGCAAAGAGGTAGCGGCTAGCGTCAGACAAAGGAACAACCGGGTGAGCACTGAGGACGTGGAGAGCGGGGGCAGGCCGAGGGCAGGCAAAAACCGCTGTTGTTACCGACACAAGTAGAACCCGCGGCCCACAAAGAGAAACGGAACGGGCAACTTAAACGCGGGGAATGCTCAGTCGGTGCCTGCTTCCAGCTTCGGTCGGTAGGCTAGCCATTCTGCAAGCGGCAATCGACTTCCCAAGCCGAAGCGAGTCGGCGATGCTTCGGCAAGATCATCGCTTGTTGATCGTTGCCAACTTCACGGCGGCATAGTTTAGGTATGCCCGAAAGTCGACAGGGGTTAGTTATGCGTTTTATGCGTGATCGGGTTATGCGTTTTATTCTGTGAACTCGGCACACTTTGCGGCGAAGTGAAGCGGCCAGAGCAACAGCAGGTGTAGCTAGTCTACCAGGGTCTTAACTGAAATCTAGTCTACCAGGGTCTTAACTGAAAATGTATCTGTTTACCTAAAGCACTATTCGCCCTTTTGGCTATTGCTCTCCACGTAGAGCGACAGATAGACAGGAAAGTGCTTTGCAAAGTGATACAGAAAAGATCGTAGGAAAAGAAAACCGCCATATACCAATTAACTCGACCGCTACAGGTATCTCTCCCTCTGTTATAGGTGGGGTCTAACACGCCGAGGCGGAAAGAACCTGTACAGTCGGTAGTAGGGTAGTAGAGGTATTATTAAAGGTTTCTAGGAAAAAAGGTTTTTACGCTTCTTACCCTCACTTGTTTGCAGGTAATTGATTGTTTTCTACTTTTAACGCATCAGCGGGTACCAGCCATGGCCTGCAGTACAAGGTCAAAACTGCACATACATTTAATCCGAAAAGTTTATTATATTTGCGTATGTATTACGCTTCTGTGTCACGTTATAAACAGTGCTTTGTCATATTCTCTACTACGCGAACACTATAATCTCAATTGATTAGTTCATATATTTTTTGTTCTGTTTAATACATTGCGATAGAAGAATATATTTGCGTGCTCGCCAGTCATTTTAGGCAGGTCTTTATTTGGTTTTATTTGTATGAGCGATTACTAGCTCAATACTCGCACATGCTCAAGTTTTATGTTCGTGTCAACAACAGCTTTAGTAAGTCAGACACATTTCCCCCGGCGCTCCCCAGGGATCAAGCGTTAGTCCATGTTTATTTTGTATTTTTAAAAAGTCTCCACGAATCGATAACTTTTTATTTATCAAATTATATTACAATCCTGTGTAAGTAAACGTGTTAACCTTCAGCCTAGAACAGTTCTGGTCTGCACTATTCGGCAAACGATTCCAAAATAGGGATCGCGTTGCCCCGCTGGACGTCAATGGACAGTCTCTGGCGTAAGAATTGAGCGGCTCTCTTGTCCCCAGTAGTTATCTTCAAACGCTTGCCCAATTTAGTAAGTATTCCTTCAGTCAGGGGGCCCGGTGGTCCCAAGGTCTCGAAGGCCACTGGGCTGAAGTTTTGAACTCTTGTCAGTTCGGCGTATTTGTTCATCTTGTTCTTTTCTGCTTGGGTCGCGGCGTGACCAGCTCTAAGTGAACCGAAATCGACCATTGAGGGAGAAAGTGAATCGGTTACGGTGGCATCCCATATGAGGGTCCGGCCTCGTTCAAAGGGGAAAAGAGTCATCCCGTTGGGACGCTTGCCGTCGTTTCCGATTATTCCAGTTGGTTCCAACGTACTTGGGTAGCCTGCCGTCCTCAGGGCTCTTGCCATCTATGTCATTAATAGCTTGTGTGTTCAAAGGAGGCCCCTGATAACACGCTTTGTGACACTAGAATTATATTTTAGCACTCATAACACAAAAAGTATCCCATGTACCCCATATTTAATTTAATATGTGATACCATGTTTCGTTGTATTATAATCAACGGTGCCATTACTAGGTGAGACTAGTTACAATTGTTTGATTGCTCCCAACTGAACGTGTTATTGTGAAGTTTTGAGGCCTTACTAAAAAACATACGTTAAAACAGTTGAAATTGTTGTATCTCTCTGAGGATCAACATCGACCGTAGTTACGTTGCGATAAACCCTATTTGGGATTGTCGTATGCACAGTCGTATTTTGAATTCATTAAATTTATCCAACTATTTTTATATTCGCTCAAACAATCCTAGAAGCGATAACTTAATATCGTCAACATAAATTGCCAGGACAGATTTGTAAATATCATGCCTTTGTGACAAATAGTCAGGACGCTGAGGTCTGACGCTAACCGTGAAAATGTCTGAATGGGTAAGGTAATATTGCAAATAATATCGCAAAAGAAATGAAAACTGACTATATTTGTCTCCTTTTGACATAACAAAGGTACATCTACATTGAATCATCAGGTCCTGATGATATTTACTACGAACATCTTAAGCAGGGAATAGAGCACATAGCCCCAAAGCTAACAGCGCTGTTTAATGTATGCTTAGAACAAGGGCACATACCCGAGCAATGGCGCCGAAGCTACCTGCAACCAATTTACAAAAACAAAGGCGACGCCACAGACCCAGCGAACTACCGCGGGATAGCATTAACTAGCGTAGTCTACAAAATATTAACCTCACTAATTGTGACTCGACTATACAGCAAATGTAAAGACCTAATACCAACGGAACAGAATGGGTTCTTGGAAGGTCGCTCAACTGAACGAGCTCTCAGGGAAGTCCTTCGTCACGTGCGGGAGCGTTCCAACGACGGACAGATGACCTATGCAGCGTTTGTTGACTTCAAAACTGCTTTTGACAGTGTACCTAGAGACTGCCTTCTGGATATTATGCGACAGCATTTTGGCATCAAAGGTCGGATGTTCAACCTAATGAGAAGCATTCTCACTGCGAACTATATCACAATCAGAAATGGGTTTCACTGTATTGCGCAAGAAGTTAAACAGACAATTGGGCTAGCACAAGGCGACACGGCAAGCCCTTTCTTATTCATCCTTTATGTCACAGGGTTAAGCCAAATACTTCGAAATGCTAAAGCCCCGCATGTATTCTACGCTGACGATCTCATCATAATGGCCAAGTCAAGACCACATCTACAGTTTTACCTGAATGAAATGAGCCAATGGTGCGCACAGTATAAGCTGACAATTAATATATCCAAGACAAATGTTCTTCGCTTAAGTCAATTTAGCTATCTCGGAGTAATCTTGACCCCTGGCCTATCTTTTACAAAGCACATAGAGAAGAAAAAAAAATAAACTGCAAAAACTGCAAAAGCAGTATCGGCCATAACGCTACTCGGAGATCTTACCCAAATTGACATTAAGACTGGAATGAACCTTTTTAAGATAAAAATAGCTCCGATTATAACTTACTGCCTTCCGGCCATTGCACTAAACTTAACCTTAGACAACATTAAGGAGATAGACAAAATAAAAGCAAATTGTGTGAAATATATGCTCAAACTGCCGCGTAACGCATCGACAACCTTGGCGATGGAACTATGCCAAGAGCGAAGCTTTGTGGAAGATCTTATCTTGGACAAATACGTTTTTAGCCCACTCGTCGTAGAGCAATATCGCGCATACAGAGAAACGCGTAATTTGAGCTTGGCCATAGAGCATTTCACTGACGGTCCTGCATTCACGACAGACCGTTGGAAGCAGGGAATGCAAGTGAACAGACGGGTACTCTGCAGACTTCCTGGCATGGCTACCACTAATATATATGCCTAAAAGGGTATTGCTTTGAAATTGAAGATTGTGTATGTAAATATTGTGGCTCATGTAATATTGACCGATACCACATACTGCAATGCAAGGAAATAGAAGCTGGTTTAATGCATGCAGTAGTGAAAGATGTTATTAGCCGATATGAATTTAAGGTAGCATCTACCAATTTCTGGTCAAATAAAGCTGTATATATATCTACATTGAATCGAACTCGAAATAAAATGGAGTTTTTTTTAATTTAATACCGATATTTTGATTCAATAGCTAAGTACATATGGGGGAACTATGCATGGGATATTATGTATTCTATCCTTTCCTGGTACGTCTGCGTTCGTTAAACGAAATATTTAACCACAGTTTGGCATTTTTATGGCTCGTCCTTCTTCGAGGTTTGAGTAATCGGTACCTTGTTTAAATCATCTTTTGACCCTAGAATACCTCGCGCCAACCAAAGAATACCTCGCGCATTATAGTCGCGACTGTTTCATGTAATGTGTGTCAAGTCGCACCGCTCTGTCAGAACCACATGTCTTTGAGATCCATACCACAAATCAAAGAACAAACAACAGGATATTGACTGTCTGTGCATTCTCGGCAGCTTTGTTCAAGAAAAACGGTCCAGTGATGTCTCCAGCCCAAAATCCACACTAAGCAGTCACACAATTGGAATGCATTTACTTCTCGTAAAAAGTCGTGTGGGTTTTCGCCACTCTAAATGCGACAATTTGACTTCTGTCTGTCGACATCTTGATTTTTTTTATATTTCGTATTTTTAAAATTATGTTTACGATAACAAGTCCTTGTTGTGTCGCGTGATAGCAATCCATGCCTAATAAGTTCAGTATGTCCTCTATCGAGCTGTTTCAGGGTTTGACTGGCAAAGCATAGGAGCAGACAGGACGCCAAGCGTGAGTTTGCCGCTCTTGTTGTGACAACCTGTACATGGCCTAGCCATGCTGCTCTGTGTGTCGACCTGTAATTGTGGCGGTGGCAAGCATCAAGTCTCGCCACTGCTTGACGCCCGCCAGTCTGTATGTCTCTCAATCTGTCTGTCTGTCTGTCTGCTTGCTTGCTTGTTTCTTTCTTTCTCTCTCTCCATTTCCTGCTCCTGCTTACAGAGGCACAGAGGCTTAATACTTTGCGGCAGCTGAGGTCTCCATGGCTCCGCTTGATGTCATCTCCGACGTAATTCGGATTGGTTTTGGCCTGAATTCGATGTTGTGTTCCGTTTTTTTCTGTCTTCTGACTTACTTCTTCTAAGTTCTATTTCGGGTCGTCTTTTCGGCGATCATGGTCGTCGGTGTCGTGGTCGTTGCTGAAATCAGTTTCAGGCCCCGCTCTAGTATCGACGCAAGGGGGTTCTTCGTAGTAGTTGCTGTCTTCATCTTCTCGTCGCCGTCGTTGTCGTCGTGGTTCAATGTGACTCGAGCCCCCTTACTTGCCTCTGCCTGCCTGACTGCCCTTCTTACTTTCCGCGGAACCATTCCTTCTCCAGCTTCCCGTAATGGCGTCCACCAGCCATAGCAGCACCGGCGGTCGTCGGCCGACGTGTAATCGGCTTACAGACGCCTTTCGAATGAGACCCCTGACCATAGCCTGCTATCTCTCTCCCCCTCTCTTTCATATTCTCTCCCCCTCTCTCCCTCTCGTGCTGTATTTTGGTCTCTCCGTGTGTTTCTTTGCTTATTTATTCCCATTTACCCCTACCCCCATCTATGTTACCCCTCCCCCCGTCTCCATCCTTCTCTATTGCTTTCTGGTTTTCGTTCCCTAGTTATGATATTTCCACGTTCCCTTCATGTCACGTGGCTGGCTCTGATCAGCAGCGGCTGCTCCCTGCGGTCCAGCGTTCGGCCAACAACCCGTTCAGCCGCAGGCTCTTGATGCCTTCTAAAAAGCGGCAGTCGCGAGATGGGAGCTTGAGAGGAGGATAAGCAAAACAAAAAGGAGAAGGACGAGGAATAGAGAAAAAACAACACGAAAGTCCTCACAGGCAGCCTGTTGTTCTTCGTGCCATTGTTTTACCCCTTTCCTTGCCTCTATCTTCTCATGGCAGCAGCACCACTCCCTTATCTAAATGCATATCTCCCTATTTTCTCTCTCTGCATTCCCGCTTGTTTTCCTGCCTATGTCGTTTGCACCATGTTAATCCTATCCAATGCGAACCCCCGCCGTCTAAGCCCAACGGCTCAACAGACCACGCGAATGGATTCGTCGTCTTCCCGTTGGTTCATCGTGCTCGTCATCCTTAGATCCGTCCGCCCGTACGTCTTTCCCTGCCTCTCTCTCTCTCCCTCCGCACACACTGCCACGCAGATCTGCTACCGTCGTCATCACCATTGGTGCTGCTGCTTCTAACGGTGATCGTTGCCGTTGTTTTTGCTGTTGTTGTTGTTGTTGTTGCTGTTGTTGTAGTTGTTGCTGTTGTTGTTTTTGTTGTTGTCGGTGTCGCGGCCACCGCGGTGCTGGATAGGCCGAACAAGTAGAAACGTGAGAGGTCACGTCTCGAGGCCAGCTTCAGCCGGGGCGGGGCGGGGATCGACGGCCATCCTCGTCAACATCGTTGCTGTCCGCATTGTTCCTGTCATCACAATGAGTCATATCGTTGTTAAATCTGCTTATTCTCTTACTTTGTCTCTCTGTTCTTATCCACATAGCTATCTAACTCTTTCTGTCGCTCTGTCCCACTTTCTCGTAACTCTGTATTTGTATATCGTTGTTCCGCACCACCCTTTCAACTGCCACCACTACTACCACTACTACTACTACTTGATTCCTTCTTTTTTCCCTCGGCCGTATTCCTCTCATACGTACGCATTCACCGACCCACCCAACCACCCCGTCGTTCCCCTTCATATGTACATGTTACACTACCCTATATTGCTTTGCCATCACGTAATCTCGCTGACTTGCGCGTCATCCCTCTCTCTCTCTCTCTCTCTCTTGGTATATATACACTTATAATTTTCCTTTTTCAGGCGCTTTTCGGCTTCTGCCATTGCGTCAAGCGCACAAGCAAGCTAGTTGCTTGCTTGCTTATCTTGCGGCCTGCGGTCGATTACTTTTATCGTATGAAAAACACGCGACGATGATGTCGTCTCGAACTTAGTCGTCCCAACTCAGTCGCTCAGTGGCTGGCCTGCTCGCCCGCGCCCACCCTCCGACCGCCGACTGAACAAGCAGAAGCAATTAGCGCAGAAACTTTTAAGCTCATTGTAGGGATCGCGCTGAAATGAGTACATGCTCCTCGCTAGCCAGCCAGCCAGCCTGCGACAGCCAGCTGCGACAAGGCTGACCTCTGTGTAGGGCCCGGAAAGGAGTCGGCAACCTTTTTCTGTTGCGCCGATGCCCGCCGCCTCGTTCATGCGCAATAATGACCCACACACACAAAAAGCAGGCTCAAGTAAACACTGAATCAGTCGCTCTGCAATGACAGTTTTGTCGTGGTCTGGATGTACAGCCGTAACGTAGCAGTCGTTCAGCGGTAACAATGGAGCCATCCTGTCCTCAAGATTACGTTCATATAACGCAAAGGATTCAGAATGAAATATGTACAGCAGGGCACAAACGTGTAAGCGAGTGTATGGGGCTGCGTTGATGGTCTCATCATGCTGAATCTGCGCAGCTATGCTAAACTAGCATGGCAAAAATGCACCTCCTTCAAGTCGAACAATAGCTTCCGATTCAGGGCATCTGTCGTTTGCTATCTTTTTTCGCTTTCTGTGCTTTGCTCAGAAAACAAACATGAATACAGTACAATAGGAATGATTACATTTAGTAGGTTTCTCGATTGTCTGTGAACAAATGATGTTATTATTGCTGCTGCTGTTGTTGTTGTTGTCGTCACGGTCATTAATGCTGCTCCTGCTGTTGTTGCTGCTGCTGTAATGTGTGCTATTGTTGATATTGGTAGTATTGCCTTTACTATAAGAGAAACGAACACAACCATATGCCCTGCAAAAATTCTAGAACTAGAGGAAATACGTGTCAAGCGTCTATAGTGAGAAAATGGCGGTGACCAACAGTAACACAATCAGCGCAGAGGTTACTGTCTAATATGGCAGAGGCTTTTCTGACAGCAAGCGACGGGTGAGTTACAAGATTTCCTCGCAATGTCTCTAAAACTCTAAAAAGAAAAAAAAAGTCGAGGGCCGTCTTAACACAGCAAGCAACACTGGTAAATGACCCGCAAAGACCACGTTTAGGCGGTGCACGTTGTGACTGTGTCCAGCCCATTGAGTCGTCTTGCGGAGGGCGATCGCTCACGAAGCAATAACCCTGAGATTCCAATCAGATGAAGGCCAGGCAGATAGAAAAAAAAAGCAATAAAACCCGCAGAGAGAAGGAGACGCAATGTGTTCAACATGTTGGTACGAGCTAAGGTAAGCTCGCAAATGTGCTGGATCTAGCCCTGATGTAGGATACGGCTGTCAATAACAGGAGATAGGCTGAGGCCATGTACACAAAATAGAGATCCTTTTTGCAGTGTACCTAAAAAACAGGCTACCGTACACCGACTGAGATAAATAAAGAGACTATACGTTTACGCTGAACAATATATATATACCCACTTCGCTTTAGACTTCCTACTCTTATTGTTAAATGGTAAAACATTTGAGTTGCCACTGAACAAGTGTCCAAATGTATGCCTATTATTATGTGTATAAGTAAATATACGTAATGACCTAAACCACCTTCATCGGGCAAATAGCAAATTCTTCTATATATATATATATATATATATATATATATACGAGGTGTGTTCAATCGTTATCGCGACTTTTGAATTTTCGCGGGTTACGTATATTCGAATTTCGATTTTTTGTGACGTTATGTTGGTACTCATGTCTCTCACTTATGCCGACAAGCTCGGCCATTTTGAATGTTCACTTAATTGTTGACAGCTGCTTTGCGTGCACGTGTTTTGGATCGTCTTCGATTTTTACCTATTCAAAAAAATGGATCAAAGAACCTGTATCAAATTTTGTGTGAAAAACGAAATTAAGTGCGCGGATGCATTCCGAATGTTGACTGTGGCATACGGAGAAGCTACCTTGGACCGAAGCAACGTTTATCAGTGGTACAAAATGTTCTCAGAAGGCCGAGAAGATGTGAACGACGAAGAGCGTGCCGGACGCCCGAGCACTTCAACAACAGACGAAAAAATTAATGAAGTGGAGAAAATGGTATTGGCCAATCGTCGAATCACCGTTAGAGAAGTTGCTGAGGACCTAAACATATCGATTGGCTCGTGCCATTCGATTTTTATCAATGATTTGGGCATGAGACGGGTCGCCGCGAAATTCGTACCAAAATTGCTCAATTGCGACCAAAAACAGCATCGCATGAACATTGCTAATGAGATGTTGGACTCTGTCCGCGACGACCCAAATTTGCTCCAGAGGGTCATAACTGGTGACGAATCGTGGGTTTATGGTTATGACGTGGAAACCAAAGCTCAATCATCTCAATGGAAGCTGCCGCACAAACCAAGACCGAAAAAAGCGCGCCAAGTTCGGTCGAATGTGAAAGTTTTGCTGACAGTTTTCTTCGATTGCAGGGGCGTGGTGCATCAGGAGTTCTTGCCACAGGGTAGAACGGTCAATAAGGAATATTACCTGCAAGTTATGCGCAATTTGCGCGAAGCAATCCGCCAGAAACGCCCGGATTTGTGGAAGAACAAAAATTGGCTTTTGCACCACGATAACGCCCCTGCTCACACATCGTTGCTTGTGCGCGAGTTTTTGGCCAAAAACAACACACTAATGATGCCGCAGCCACCGTATTTCCCAGATCTGGCCCCCTGTGACTTTTTCTTGTTCCCTAAACTGAAGAGGCCCATGAAAGGACGACGTTACGCTACGCTTGACGAGATAAAGACGGCATCGAAGGAGGAGCTGAACAAGATAAAAAAAAATGTTTTTTTGAAGTGCTTCGAAGATTGGAAAAACCGTTGGCACAAGTGTATAATATCTCATGGGGATTACTTTGAAGGGGACAAAATAGATATTCATGAATAAATGAATAATTTTTGAAAAAACACAAAAGTCGCGATTACGTTTTGAACACACTATGTACAGCGTTGTAATCTGGATAGATTAGTTCCACGGGAACTTCCAAACAGCACGTGTAGTGTCTATTCCCGCCACCCGTGTCGTTTTTGACGAATTTCAACAAATCTTGGAAAAATGTGAAATGATCCGCGTTATCATGCTATTTCTAATCGTTTTGTTACGGTTTACTCGGTTCTACAAGAAGGTGTCTGGCGTTGACCTTGTAAATCTCTGTAGACGCACCAGCTTCATGTAAAACGTTTGTCTCTAACTCTGGTACCGAAAGTTCAATAAAATGCAAAGAAATTTTGAGATAAAGTAAAAGCAGTAAATTTAGGCTTAACACCCCCCCCCCAAAAAAGAGAGTAACGTTGATTACAAGTCCACACACAAATGTTTGCTCGCTTAGGTTCTATATAAGTGACAAGTTACGGGCCACTGGTTGTAGAAGTACTAGCAGTTAGTAATCATTATTAATTAGTTCATTAATAGCCTACCCTCTAGGCGTCTTCAGTGCCAACGTAGACGTTGAAGAGACGTGTTCTCTTTGTGGTGTGACTACCACAAAGTGAACATGGACCGCGATGGCACATTAGTCTATGTCGCGCTTTCATAGCGCTATTCGGTGGCGTACTAAACCGTATCGTGCTGCCCTTTTAAAAGTCCTACCCCTAAGTAAAGAGATGACAAGCGGGCTTGTTTCAATTGCTGAATGCGCGGCTGCTTGCACCAGATGGTCAGGTAATTCCGAGCGCAGCAATTAAAGCAAAACGAGGCGCACTACTTAAAAATGCCGACAAATGATGTAAATGAAGTTCACTTTGTGTGCGTTAACCTGTTTCCCACACTACAAAACTGATCCGCCGGTCGAGGCAACCTCTACGCGATGTAGCTGTATGTAAATGATCGCCGATCGCACAATGCAGACCTAATTCTGATCGTTGCAACAGTGAATTTCATCGATTGTTTACCATCTCAAAGGCACTGCCTCGCACTGGGCACACTGGCAACTGGAAAAAGTTCCCTCTCCCATAAGCAACAAATTTTCGTTTGTGGTTTATTCTTTACTTTTAGTGCCAGTTTATCAAGGGCACATTCGTCCTTATCGTGAATAAGCAACAACAATAGGATCTATAAATGGCAATTATGTTTGGAATAATCAAACTTGTTAAAAAAAACATTTTCCGGAAAATGGAGAACGCAAATGTTTTGTTTGTTGAGTGAGAGCGAAATTACAATTTTTTGTTAGACCAGTGTGGCTGACCGCACACTAGTTCACACAATGTGTGATCGCATAAGAACGAGAGAAACGAAAACCGTGCGACTTAATCAATGCACCCCTTCCTATCTGAAAGGAATAGAACATTTTATTTTGACTTGACGGTTGCGCGGTGTTAAGAATGACACTTAGTTAATGGTCGCACAACCAGGGTGAGTGTAGTAAGCAAAAACAACGAAGCATCACCGACGACCATGCACGCGATATGTCGGCGCATAGTTAACGTAAGTAACTTCATGTTGACGTTGGGTCCTTCTGAGGAAGTTTGTTACACGTTATTGCACATGAGGCTCTGTTTAGTCGAATTATTCGAAAATCGTTGGTATACTTTATGAATGATATTGCTAACCCACGTTCGGCTGGTATAAACTGTATGGCTAAAGGCTATGATGTGACTATTGTGTTACGAGCAATAGGCCCGTAATGCGTCAAGTATACAGTCTTTGGCCCGCGAGCAGACATTCTGGTACAAGCATGTTACATCCATCATGTATCTTTGCGACATAGACGACTCGTTGCACGAAAAAAAGTCCGTTTTATAAACAACATTACGAGCGACAAAAATGGCCGTATCTGCAGTGTATATATAACATGATACAAAAAAAACCGAGGGGCTCAACATTTGTTGTCCCAGACAGTTGCTAAAAATAGACTGCAACTAAAGCGGTAATGTTGTTTGTCTGTCAAATGACTGGGGTTTTGGCAAAACTAACATAAGGTAGTTCTGAAAAAATGAACCCTAATGCCAACAACACACACACACGCTTAAAACGCCAATTTAATAGACATTAGTCTCTCTCTCTCTCTTTTTTCTCTATTGTTTTTGTAATGTTAGGCGTATGTATAATAATAGAACACATCGTGCACACGTGTAAAAAAGACTCTGTGGCTGCTAGACGACAGATGCACTGCCTTGCATACTCAGCAAGATGTGACCGTAACGACTCGACTAGAATATGTGCGAAACGCACTGTCCAGTTACTTCTCTAGCCAGCAAAAAAGTCATGGCTAACGTAGTGTCTGCAATAGAGGATCATGCCGTTTCATGATGTCGGGTTGTGTTCACTTTCAATGACGGGTTGAAGACTGTTTGTCCTTCCTTCAGCAGTAGAGCAGCAAAAAAAAGTTGCGCGAGACTGTACTGGAGAGACAGTCTGATAGTTGCAGCTGGCGAAATTTCGCTTAGAAGCCCGTTTCCACTCTGAGCCTACTCTCTCGTCTCTCTTTGTCGCAATTCTCTTGCTCGATTTTTGCCGTTCTTTCTTGTTGCCATTCTGTCTCTCTCGCACACGTTTTCCATTCTCTCCCTCTTTCACCCCCGCTCTCTTCATCCCCCTTCTCCATGAATCTTTTATCTTGTATCTATCTCTGCGTACCATTGAAGTTTGGACGGCATCGGCATCGACAGCAGCAGCAGCAGAGTCCACAGACGTGACTGCACTCAGGATCTACCAACTGCCTCACCTTCTCGGGGGCGACGCTAACTTCACTTCGGGAACGGGGAGACCCCGCCGGTTCGACGGCTGACTCAACGGCTTTGACCAGTCGATGTCGGCGTAACGCTGTGATTCGTCACTGCGCGTGAGCTACATGAGCCTCGCTAACGAAGTGCGGCTGACGCGTTTTCTATTCGAATCTCGATCTTTTTTTCTCTCGTCTTCTTTCATGTGTTTACCCTTCTTCAGCGCCGCTGCTGTTCGCGTACTAACGTCTATGGGGCGAAAGTGGGGGGACGAACGGACGAATTTGGCCCACGGGGTGAGTGGTGGCGGCCGACGAGTGGCCTCACCGCACGAAAATGAAAGAAATAAAGCACTGCCGTTCTTTGCTGTTCTCGTTGTTGAGAACAGCAGCAACAACAACAGTGACGACGACGTGCAAACGACAGAGCCCTAAAACGCTGTCACGGCAGCATACGCGTCAGAGACAGCGGCAATACCTTCAACCGCACACTACCGTTACTACAGAGACTAATACAACGCGCGTTAAACATGCTTATCAAGAGTTTTCTGTGAATTCATCGTATATAGACAGACAAGAGACAACATGTCCCTCACATTTCACGCTGACGTGTCTTTACAAGCCGACGCTCTATAGATTCTAAATCAACAAAATAAGTAATCGTGTGGGGCTATCCTGATTTGCCTTTACTACGCGGTCGGGAATCTTCATCCCGTTGGCACGAGCTTACCCAATCAAGGGCAGCGATTTATCTCAACTTTTATTACTTCAGGGCTTGGGGCCTTTTACGGGCGCCATCTTCGCCTGTCGAATGGCGTTGCGGCTGCTGTATTTAGTAGAGCCCAGTCGTCGGACAAGCCTGTGGCCACCTAATAGGGGCGTGTTGGACTTCAAAACTATGTGCTCTACCGTTGCTGGTCTCATGCCGGATTTTTTCAGTGTCGGGGCTGGGCAGCAGTCTTTCCCAAGCCAGAACCAACGTTAACCTCGTCTTGATCAATGATTTACAGTGTGATTTTACCCTGTGACCCCCAGTACACGTAAAAAGAAAGCTGCCTGTCTGTCAAACGAATCTATTATATTAGGAAAAAGCAACCTTAACAACAAGTCGTCACATAATTCGATGAACGAGAGTTTAGCTAGTTGGTTGTGTTGAGGCGGCAAAATCGAATGATGTTAGCCCACTTCAAGGTTAACACGATGACTTTCTAAGCATAGGGTCGACAGAACACGTACAAACATATGACAGTCGGCGCCATCGGTCTCCCACGTGCAGCGCAGACCACGACGCTTTTGTCAAGAAGCACGGGTTTTAAAACTAACGGGTGGTTCTTTTAATGTTAAGCGAGGGAAATCTCATTAGCGTGGTCGTTTGACGCTTCAAGGGGATTGGAAATGTTTTCGCATTTCTTACTGTACTAGCTTTTATTCGAAGGTGATTCGACATTTCTCAAATAAACTCCCCTGACTCTGCCTCCAAACTGCGGACGCCATCCAGAGAGCCACTAAACTGTCTGTTTTTGTCTAGTATAAAAACAATAATGAACGTAAAGATGCAGTAGCAAGACGGTTAGCTATTTACTGGCGTACCCCGTTACAAAGTAATACTACACATAGTTTTATCGCAAATATCCGGGTAACGTATTGCCGCGTTGACTTCACGTTGAAGTTAAACAATCGGTAAAACCTGATTTATACATACACTGCTTGTTAACACTACTATCAGTGTTTTTTGACTGGGCCATGAAAATAAATGTTCAAATATTTATTATTCTAACAAGGGTGCTTTAAAACAGTGCTGCATTGCTCTCTGCAAAATCATACTACCTCGGCACGCAAAAAACAGATCAATAGACGCGACAGCGTGCCTGTAATTAGCAAATATGTTGTATCTAAAAATTGTGCATGTGTCTGCAAAGACGCATTTTAAAGGACAAGTCAGATATCATACTCGCAATGTTTCGCACATGTTCAGGAAGTATAGATGTAATGCTGCGTTTCCATTGTAACAACTTGGACCCTTTGTAGGCCATCGAATATATGTATATATATATATATATATATATATCGCTTATGACGCCTATCTATATACATATGTCACCAGTTTTTTTTATAGGTGGTGTATGCACAGTCCTTGTGGGAGCATGGTGACGAGCATATTAGCGGACAGGTTTCGATCAAAAATGGAGGTTCTTCTTAGCTCTCCGTGTTTTTTTCTCTTCCTGATTTTAGTTGCCCGGCCCCGGTCCTCCCTGCGAACATCGTCGGCACAAACACTTCGTCTCGCTTTTTTTTCTCAGAACGCTCTCCATCAGGATCACCTTAATTTGGTCTCATTTTCGGTTTTTGGTCTCTTCTCTCAACGGTCTCATTGCCTATTCTGTGCAGGTGCTTTTGAAAGCACCCGTGCCCCGTCGGATAATAAGTGGTGCTTCCGTATTCTCTGTTATACCATTTCTTAAGATCAGCAATGCCTTGGTGGGTCCATACTTCTCTGGGTGCTCTATACTCCGGGTGCTTAGAATGACGTTCGACTTCATTCCCGGTATTACTTTTCTAACGTTTGCTTCTGGGCTGTTGTTTTCCTCTGACGTTGTCATCTCCACTTAAACCGCTGTCTAATAGGCCTGAGCTAGGGAATAGGCCTGAGCGTGGCGATGACTCCTAGCGTTTCAGCAGTACCGGATACGCTGACGATTCCTATTGCCAGTCCGTTGCGCCTTTATAAGTTTCATCAGATAGTTTTTTTTTATTTTTATCGCGCTTTGGGCCCTACGTAGGAGCGGCGTTAAATACGGCCGACTCTGTCACGGAGACAAGCAGTCTTCTCTTGCCCCCCCGTCGCTCCCCGCGTCTTTAACCGGATCTTGGCCAGGCTGGTGGCATTCATTTCCCGTGCCAATTGGATCTTACCGTATTTCTTCCGTTTTATGAGAAGCACAGTCTCACTATATTCTGGTGTTAGCCGTTGCCCGTGCCCCATCATTCAGTCATTCACTATTCCAATGGCATGCAGGGCCCGTCCCTGGAGTGCGTCTATATTGCGCGCTGTAATCAGGATATCTAGATAGTCAGCGTACGCAATTGTCCCAGCAACATCATCCTGGGCCATGTTCCACAGCAGGGGCTCTGAAGTTCTCTCCAAGATTACTTGCGAGCTTAGTAATCTCCCGGTTTACTTGCCAACTTAGTAATCTCCAGGACTACTTGCCAGCTTAGTAAGTTAATGGCGTTGCGGACATCCAGAAGAACGACTATGAAAAGCTCCCCTAAAAACACTCCTCCTTATTTGCCGTTGGCCTCCTGGAGACACGCTCAATCCGTCTTGCGCCTTTGTCGGAAGCCTAATTTTCAGCCCGAGAACGCCCCTTCTCTTCGAATTGCGCCGTAAGCCTGTTGTTATTGCGCGTCTTAAATGCCTTTCCTAAAGTGCCCTTTTTTAGGCGATCGCTGTACGATAGTTATAATTTCCCAGTCTTCTATTGGTAGTACTTCTTATACAAGGACGTCTACTTTTGATCGAACAGGGTCAGCATGACTTGCATTCGTCGAACCGCGCTCTGCACGAAGTCATTGGCAGCTGGCCGTGACTGTTTTTATTATCTTTTCCATATTTACCTTATAGGGTTTCCTTATATGTTATTCTGTTTGCAGAGTCATTTATAACGAATATGTCACTATAATTTAAATTCGAAAAGCCTTATCATTAGTCGGGCACACAAATATTTCCGATAAGAATCTTTGTACTTGATAAAAATCTACTTAATGCTCAAAATGCATTTGGTAGACTACAAGCTCGCTACTCAGTTTGGTCGGCGGCGACTTCAACTGTTGTATAGTGGTGCAACTGACAGGAAGGGCGATCAGCCTCTTGAATTTCTGGAGAACAGAACTTTTTCAGTTATCTGGCCTTTTCGTTACTAATTACTGATCTGGCCCGCTAAGTGTGAAGTTTACAAATGTCGTCGTTATGTATGCGGATGACAAACTAATGGCCCACTAAGACCGCGTCAATTTTTTGGCATCGTAAAACTTTCCTTCGTCGTAAGGGCACGCAAATAAATTTGCGGAAGACGAAAGCCACCAAGTTTTGCCATGGGGGTAAATTGGTCGCAAATAACGTAAAACCCTGTTGTGGCCAACCGCCGGAGTTTGTCAACTCTTTCCTGTATTTAGATCTAAGAATCTACTATATGGGGAACGACCTTTACCCAGCACATGGGAGACAGGTGTCAAGCGGTTATTGCCTTCTGTTCACACAGAGATGAGAAGCCTTCGAAAATGTCTTTGAGTGCGGTAGTGCGTTTTTTGAGCATAAGATTGTACAAGAGCTTAAGATTGTGAAAGGTGCTTTACAGCACATATGAAGCGCGTTATTTGCTTACCGCAAGCGGCAAGAAACCGCGTTGTATACTTGCTAGTGGGTTGCGGAGCGGCAGTGGAAATAATCAAAGCCAGGCTTAGATCACCCTATGTAAAACCGCTTTAGCAATTTTTGTTTGAGTGGCAAGGAAAGTGACCGGGGCCTCGGCAGAGGTAGCGCAGCTAAACGTGTACCACGCCAGGGGGATGGATGGCATGCATTACTCGGTGCGTGTACACTGCACATTGTGCATGGCTTCCGTCACTTAGTATGTTCGACTTAAGGATTACACCAAGTGGACGATCTCTGCACTTTTTGCCCAACGGGACGGTCGCTGAACTGTTTAGTTTTCACATAATGACGATTATACATATATAATAATGTGCCATCTTAAAACGCAAACTCAACTTAACATAAAATAAACGTGATTAGCTTTTCGATTTAGCTAACCATGCGGGCACAAGTATGTTTGCCTCGCTATTGCTGCGCGTAATTTATGCTAGCCCAAACAAAAACAAAATTGCGGCATCCGTGTAACCTTAATGTCTTAATGACCGCCTCGGTTATCAGGGCGAAATAAAAGATGTCCGGTAGCTGTAAGATAAGCATAACATTTTGGGCTGCAGAGCTAAAAATCACAACTTTGTTGCATGAAGCGATTTGCCGAGGGCTCGAGTAAATATTAGAGTTCAGCAGGAACGTGCCAGGTGGAACTCGTTGCCTTAATGTTTGCTTGGTGGATGGCCAAATGGACGCACGGAAATCCAAATATTACCGGCTTATTTGGCAATTAGTTAGTTGTAAGTGAATTCTTCATCTTGCAGGAGTACGCATACTGGAAGAATGTCAATATGACTATGTTAAATTGAAGTTCACACTCGTTTTATACGATAATAAAGGTAATTATTTGTTAAAAATGTGTTATTTGCCGCTCTCTCATGCAAACGGCCCTCTACAGCATCATAAATGCGACATATATATAATTTTAAATTTATGATTCCAACCTAGGCTTGACTTTTTCAGATAGGCCCCTTGCCTAAAAATTCAAGTTCTAATTGTCAGAAAAGCACTTGCGCTTTCAATATGACTCTCATTGGGTTGTTTTCAAGGTTGCTTGTTTAAATGAGGACAGCTAGAGCATAATAGTTAATATTTTTCTTGAACGACCATTTGATTGAGCACTGCACTCTTGCAACACTGCTCATGTTGCTTTTTTTTCGTAGTAAACATAATTTAAACTTAATTTTGACAGGTCATGTGAGTTTCTAATTATCTTGAAAATCACTTTGTACACGCTATGTTTAGGTGTTTTGTAATACAAGATGAAAGCACACGTTTATAAACGTCAGACTCAGCAAAATCCTATAAGCCTAAAAAATTTACTTTAACTTGCCTTCTACAAATATTTGTGTAACAAAGTGCATTTGGGATGGTCTACAAACAGAAGCGACTTAAACTCGATATCAAGTTCTGATATTTTATTACATCAAAATGCTTCATTAAACATGTCGCGCCAACATATTGTATCGTTTAAAAATTATATGCGATGCACAGTAAGGGTGAAGCTAACAGCAGACCGGAATAGTTTTATTGTAAACTTCCGTTCACTCAGATACTGGCTTAGTTGATAAAGGTCTCTTACCTACTCTAGACTTTACATATAGAAAGTCATTTTCAAGTAAGACACGGTCTTGCGGGACTGCAACGCAGTTTACGCAAAGTCCGCGCAATAGTCTAAGCCGTCTAAATAGGCTAACTGCATCAACGACGAAGGCAAAATCCTGGGATTAACGAGTTCATTTAATACGTCTTTATAAGGCGCAACGTATGGAATATGCAATAATATGCAAATATGCATTAACAAAGTTGACATGAACATTTTTAGTGTATAAAAAAAATTGCGATTGCATTGCTCGTTGTCCTTTACACCCACTGTGTGTATGCTAAAATGGTAAAAATAAAGCATTTTACAAATGGCTTCCTACAGTGACGGATTCAACATCTACCGTTTGTACCTAGCTATTTTATTTAGGCCTAAACCTCGTGATATAGAATTTCCACACCAAACTGCAGTGATATATTATTATCGTATCAGAACATACGCTCTCAAATCTAAACTAAATTAATTTTGCGAAGGACTTTCAAAAAGGTTAAGACTCCATGTAATACCTAGGGGTATTCCCACAGGACGACCTTTCGTGGATGCCACCGTGTTCATCAATAAAAAGCCTGCAAACATCTCTCGCAACGTTAGACTCTAGTCAGGTGGATGTGGATGCACATATCAATGCGGTGAAAACTGTATACATGAAAGAGAGGGCGGTGAAAGCTGTACGCTGGAGAGAAGGCAAGAAGAAGTATGCACAGAGGAACGAACAACTTTTATGTGGCAACGTAGTCTAAGAAGCTAGTGCATTAGTCATGGTTGTCAGGGGTGTAGCCGGTTCGCCCCTGGTGGTTATCGATTTTTTTTAGCGATACTCATTGAGAATACACGATAAACAATACCGCTATGTTTCATTGACCAAGCTGCCACAAGGGCTGTTGAGAAACCCTAGATATCTCAACATGTCCGCTTGGATTGCCACCCTATGTGTCCCCGATATAAAAGAGTGACATGTGTATTTAGGTATACATATAAGGTGATCTCCATCCATCCTTTACTAGAAGCTGCAGCAACAGCTATATACCAATAGCTTCGACGTTTTCGCCAGACCCTGATCACTTGTGCGGTCCAGCCGGAGGTTATGGCAGGTTCCAGGTTCAAGCCAAAGTAATCGCTGCAGACCTAGTCCCTGACGAAAATCCGTTTTACAGCAGTGTGTGGTCTAAAAAATGATTTAGAATGGAGAGACAAAGACCGCCAAGGAAAGCATGCAGACCAGACATTCTCTTTACTGAGACCTAGAAGGAGGTCGTGAGCTCGTGCCACACTGCGCATTGCTTGTCAATCAGTGCCCTTGGCAAGGTCATATCGCGACATCTTGGCATGAGACAGTCATATGCGTCAAATAAAATCCTTCCTAAAAATGTGCAAATCGTTACCAGAGAAGCAACATGGCTTCAGAATGCAAACATTACCGATAAGTACCTCCAAGATTCTCATAGGAGCGATTTTTGAGTCATAAAGTGACCCGGGAGATTACTGTGCACTTCGTTTGTCGGCCTCTAGAGCGGCTTTGACTTTTAAAAAAATTACTAGCTAGAAAAAATGGCCACGGCAGGTATTCCTTATAGGATTATCGGGGGCTTGATGGCTATATTGCAAAGAAAACGCCAGTCGACGACGAGATCGAGAACAGAAAAAAATAGCTTTGAGGAAATTGAGGAAATGGCTTACCACAAAAAGAACACCGTTACACTTTCGTGTGCTGATAAGTGAGCTCCGCGGAGAAAGCACTGAAAAACACAACAAAGGTGATATTTTATACGTACGATCTTGTGCTTTTTTCGTTTCTAGCTGTCTCTGCCTGTAATAATGTTACAAATGCGTTGGCAAAGTACACAGGGAAAATAGATCATAAGGATGCAAAGACAAAATTGTTTTTTTAACTCAACAATGGCTATGTGGAACACCGTAGTAGTAGCGGGAGGATTGTAAATAATATCGTTATGTAGCTACTAGGTATGAGGTTCATGGATTTTTCCTCAAAATGTGTAGGGCAGCCCTGTTGTGTTTGTAAATAATATCGACTAGCTTTTGCAAGGTTTCATGCAGAATATTGTAACAAAGTAGATTTTCTAAGCCAGCTTGACCGTGTGCGGCCGTTCTATGCTGGCGAGAAGAAAAAGACGGTGTATGCTCCAGTAGTCAGCTTAAGCCCGGAAGCTACAGCGGAAGGCCCGAATCCTCTAATGAGCAAAGTGGCAGAGGGAGGTCAGGTTGTTCGGATTGCCGAGTGTTCATGCGAAGATGTCTCTGTACTTGAATTTGGACTCGTACTGGCAGAATCTAAAAAAACGAAAACAAACTCTGTAGTGCATTATTTAACGGCACTAGGGGCTATTGATTGACAAATGAACAGTTAGGTATACCTTTCTAGTTCATAATGAATATCGGTGGAAATAAACTTAATTAATATATAGGTCTCATTTACCGATAAATGACCATACCTGATTCTAATCAATTCACGCGGTAGTATAACTGTCATATATTGGCATGCAATTCATACATATAAAAATGCTTATTTCTTTTGACATTTCCGCGAGGCCGTTATAATACACACCCCCGTGACCAACGCTAATGTACTACTGCCAGTAGTGATCCTCTTTGTGTGGATTCGTAGGTATCCTACGAGCTCACAGTATTTTTGTGAAACATTTTTATCTGGGCACGATTAACGCTAATGTTGACCACAGTAAGTTCGTCTAATTTCGTTTATTGTGGGCACAATTTATTTAGACAGTCGGTAGAGTTATAAATTTCGGACAAACGGCGGCAAACAACCATTATCTACTTTGCAGGGGCCCCCCATGTCGAGCCCGGTGGCGTGGTGGCATGCGTCTGCGCCTCGCGACCGGAGGAGACATATAGGTGCGCGGATTCGAGCCCCACCGTTGCACGTTTGTCTTTATGGGGGTCCGTCTATGAAGCAATGCGAAAAGCAGTCCCATGGACGTTAAATCTTGGCTGAGAGTCAGCCCCGAAAGAGAGGCCCCCATAGTTCTTTCCTTCATGCCCGTCGTTCGCCGTCGTCGCGTCATGTGCGTTGTTGCCTAGCTAATTAACAGCTCGCAATTAAGCAGCACGAATCGTGGGATAGTTTTCACTAAACGTGTTCAGTGTTGAATAGTTAGATAACTAGGTCTAATGTTCCTCACCCTTCGGACTAGACGAGAGAAACTTGATTTTATTTATTTTCACATGCGTTCTCTTCGAAACGGCTTTTTCTATACTGCACAATTTATACTCAAGCCGTTTAAAATAGTAAAATAGTATGTTAAGAACTAGGGCAGGAGTAGAAACTAAGAAACGCGCACTAGAAGACTGCAAATACCAAATCACGACAATTGGATAAATCCTATAGACTAACACAAGATGTGGAACTTCTGATAATATGCATATCTCGTACATGGCTATCATCACTTGGTATGTTCGACCCAAGGATTTCACCAAGTAGGCGATCAATGTCGTTGCCGGTTCTGCTCGCAGATTTTTTTTTTTTTTTTTGAACAAGGTTATTTATTTATTATATACACAATTACAATAGTATGTTGTTTCATACATTTACAAATATTTGCAAGGAGGATATAGTAATTTAAACCTACTACAGTTACCATTGTGTTGGTAAAAAGTTGCAGCCGGAATAAAATTACTTGTGTTTACCTCTATGCGAGGGTCAATTTAGGAAGACTAGTGTATCCATTATTGACGGGGTAAAAGGTGTGACTTTAAATTCTCCTTGAAGCTATTTAAGGATTTCAAACAACGCAAGCTAACCGGAAGAGTGTTCCACTCTCTGACAGCTCGCACGCCAAAAGCTTGGCTGCCCTTGCTGCTTCGATGCATGCGAATCTTCAGTGTGACCGTGTTAGATGCTCTGGTCTCTCTCGCCCCTCCAAGGCGATCAAGTTCTAGTATCTTCGGCCCAATCCCATGGATATTCTTAAAAATCACTATCAAGGTTAAATAGCGCATGGTATTTTCTATATCTAATATATTGTGTTGTTTTCTCTCCCGACTGGCCGATCCCCGAAACATACGAAGAAAGCGCCCCTGTGCCACACTCAGTCGCTCCGCCCAACCTTTACTGCAGGCAGTCCAGAATTCCGATCCGTACATAAGGTGACTCAAGAAAAAGGCGTTGTAGAGCAGCTTGCATAAAGATGCTCCAATTTGGTTCTTGATGTATCTTGATGAGTTTGTGATGACAGCAAGTCGACGGATAAGGGTCTCTACATGCGCGTTGCCAGAGAGTTTTGCATCTACTGTTACACCCAGGACCTTGACACAGTCGCTGGGTTGTATCAGGTGGCCATTTATGACTACAGGTGGCATTCGAGGAATGGCGTTACCCTGTCCGAAGACCACCACTTGAGTTTTCTTTGCATTGATAGCAATACGGTTTGCTGCACACCAAGCGTTGAGGGCAGTGACATCCTGCATCATCACCCGGTGTACCTCCTCACCAGACTGCCCAATATATTTAAAAGTGCTGTCGTCAGCATAAATGATAGCGGCTCCTCGTGCGATGTTTTCCATATCATTTATAAAGCAGAGGAAGGCTAGTGGGCCAATGCACGAGCCCTGAGGTATACCCAGCAAAACCGGGAGCAGTTCCGACCGGGTTCCCCCCACGTCCACAAGCTGGTGACGCCCGAGGAAGTACGCCGATAAAAGTTTAATAGCGTGATCGTCAAAGCCCAGGTGCTTGAATTTAAGTAGGAGAATATCTGAACGAACGCTGTCAAAGGCGCGTCTAAGATCTAAAAAAAGTGCTGCACAAAATAGTCCTTTATCTAACTCGAAACGGGTACTCTCAACTAGCCGCATAACAGCATGACCTGTGCCCCGGTTTTTACGAAATCCAAATTGGTTACCCGAGAGCATGTTGTTGCTTTCGAGATGCCGAGATATGCGCTACATACCACGCAGCGAGCTGCCAGAAGCATCGACGGTCTTTGCACTTTTTCGCCCGGTGTGACGGTCGCTGAAGTGTTTAAATTGTATAAAATGAAATAATTGTTTTGTAATTATGTACCATCTTGAAATGCAATGTTGTTGCGAAATAAACAATATGTATGTATATATATATATATATATATATATATATATATATATCTCGCACTTTGACAAGAATTTACAAAAACAGCCTTGATCGGATAGCGGTGCTGCCAAAGACCTCCCAATAATGGCCATGCAGGTTGTAAGAGTAACCGCCGGCAAGTGGAAAAACTACGTGATGATGAATAGCGCTATAGTCGAGAGCTGGTAGACGGCAGCCAAAAATAGTCGGGTTTTGGTCACTCGTGTAGGGTTAGGAGTCACCGTTATGTTAAGTTAATCGGAAATATCAGAAACAGAACTAGGAAAGCTGTGCAAAAAACGTCAAAACAATAGGGCAACTTAAAGTGATCTCCCGAAAAAGAATACAAAAAGACCTAAAATATCTAGAATCAGAAAATTAAACGTGGAGTCTCCATGACCTTTAAACGCACGTATCTCGCGTTAGTTTTGTCCTTAAAACAATGAAAATAAATCGAAACTTGGAAGACCTATATGCTTCCTTTAGGTACAAAGAAAGACTTCAGGAAAGTTATAAAACACTCACAAAGATGTGCGCACATTTGAGGGGGCACGCAAAGAGAGACCTTGAAATTATCAGACGAGTGTTTGAAACATCTTGCAATAGTCATCAAATAAACAATTTAAGATGATAGAACTTGGCCAGCTTTATGATGTTT
This sequence comes from Dermanyssus gallinae, assembly GCA_003439945.1. Lineage (NCBI taxonomy): Eukaryota > Metazoa > Arthropoda > Arachnida > Mesostigmata > Dermanyssidae > Dermanyssus > Dermanyssus gallinae. Next base: position 44,433 of record QVRM01001691.1, read on the forward strand.
CCCTGCCCTCCATACAATGAGCTTTTGTAAAAGAACCGAAAATGTGACGGCGACGCTGCTGTTTAAAATCAACCGATCTAGGGAGGGGTGGAGAAAGCGATATACGGGAAGCACAGTTAAGCACTAAATTAGTTGCACAATAGAATGGCCCTGCAACAAAGAGTTATTCCCTTAGCATCGCGGTGCATAGCCACTTAAGTGTTTTTTTAAATAATTTAATCCATAGACCTATTTTTTTTTATCTCTAGGCTCTATTTACCTTTTATTTTTACAATAATAATACTGAGCATATACGCATTTCGAGGCCGCAGGTGTGACAAATAAAAACAATGATATTTAAACAAGCCAGAGAGCTATGCTGTATTTTATTGTAACAGTATAATGGAAATGGCATTACACGTGACTAGGTGTGTAACTAGCATAGGTCGCCTATGATGTTTTGTGGTCATTTGCTTCGACGAGGTAAATCCGCTATCAGTCCGCTTTAGTCCGCGCCGCGACCATCAAGGCCAACTAATTCCCGTAGGCTAAGAGCCCGGCCCTTCTGGGTAGTCGTTTACGTACAGTACCCCGTCGTAGGCCAAGTTCCAGAAGACGGTCCCGGAATCAAACCCTGGGTACCCTAGGGGTAACGCTGTATTCTTGTCCGTCCGCAACCTGACTTCATTTATCCAAAAAGAATGAGATCATTCGGCAGAGGTAAATAATTATTTCGTTTTTTTAGTATTTGTACGACTACTTTCCAGTTCATCAGGCTGAAGGCATTTTTACCATCCAAGGGATCAGAAAATCCTTCCTTTTCGTCTTGAGAGTTTTTGAGGTCTCGCGACCTGCTCATTCCATTAAGTGCTCCAACGGTAGATTTTCCTTTTCGGAAACCATACGGACCCTCGGAATCTCAGTTGCGCGGCCTTGTATTCGGCTAGTTGGAAGTCGGCTTATCTCTTCCATCCGGCCCATTCCCGCCTGGTTCTTTCTACTCAGCGAACTTTTGAAACTCAACACATGCCTTTTCTGCCTTGGTAATCTCTTCATTCCACCAGTACTTAGGTGAGCGATGATATTTTTCCCGCTGCAAAGGACCCGCCCCCTCGCATGCCACAATGAGCATGGCAGAGAGCTGATACTCGTTTATTTACGTTATTTATTTTACCGCTTTCCGTAGGCCAGATACAGCCCTCACCTAATTCAGCCTTCAGGATCGCCATGCCTTGGCATTTACCAGCACTTCTTTACAGATTTATTCGTAGGTAAGTTGGGTATTCGGAGCTAAATGCAAATGTGTCTTGGACAATGATGTTAAGACAAATGTGCACTCTACGCGAAGGAAGAGGATACTATGAGTGATCACTTCTTTCTGTAGAAGTTGCCATTTTCCATGGGGATCACCATTCTTTTATTGTAGAAAACGCCGATTCGACCAGCGTTAAATATAAAAAGCTAACCGGTCTCTTCTGGAAAAGTAGCAGTCACTCTATAATTAAGTTCTAGTAGGCTTTTCTCAGTTATCAGTTTCTGTAGAATATGTGCCCCCTTTGATGTGTGTCTTAGCTCCCCATGCCATGCTCGCGGCATTAAAATCCCCAGTGTAAAAAGACCTTTGCCTCCTTGGCCGCTTTCGCTTTCGGCAAATTTCTCGAGGACTCTTTTAAATGCCCCCAGGTTCTTATAGTGGTAAATGGCAGTTTCAAAAAACTGCCGCCCCATCAATCTCAACCCACGTGACCCACGGCTTCTAACTGCCCAGCCGTGTCCGGGGCCCGTCCGCCATATCGCGGTGTCTGCCTCCGCATTGGATATCCGGCCACTTTTCCGCCTGGTGATTGCTACATTTGACTCGGACAACAGGCAGATCTCAGCGACCCGCTCGCTTGCCGTTATCTTGAGCGTATCATAAGCCGCTCTACAGCAGTTTAAGACTCTCTATGATTTTTAACATCTTAGGCGGACTTAGGACTTTTCCCTACGACTGTCCAGTTGCCCTTAGTGTCATGAACAACCGTCGTGCACTTCCTCTTGTGCGTTTTTCCATTTTCCTTATTTGGTTTTCTACTTTCCTGTCTTCCCCTGGTGCTTTCTCCGATCGCTTTTGGGGACTTCTGTTTCCCTCGACACCTTTCTTACGGGGCTATCTGCGTTTCTCCATCTTCCTCCTTTAGGAGGGATAGACCACGCTGCTTGTGCTATGCACTTTCATCTCGCAAATGTGGCATCTCGGTACCTTCGGTTTGCAATCCTTAGCCATGTGATCCGGGCTGCCACATTTAAAGCAGGCCTTGCTCGTAGCCTCGGTCTTCTTACATTCTAGTGTCTGGGAAAGTCTTACCGTCTTTCGCCTTAACTCATAACGACGGCATTTTCGATAAGGCAATATACCTAGTGTTTTAACTCCATTAGGCGCCTCATATCCCTCCCACTAAGTGGCGTTGAGCTGTCGACGGCTTTCCCAGTGTCCAATCTAGCCACCACCAAGACTTAGGGGAATTGCGACGCGAGCTTCTTTCGCAGGACTTTGTTCGAGCCAGACCCCTTAGAGACTGCCATGGCGCGGACAGACCTCTCGGGAAGATGGAGTCTGCCTGGTTAAGCTTGATATTTTTTACCACCTTTCCGGCCACTCCCCTTTTTGATATCTCTGCCTTTCCCTCGACTCTTACTGTTTTCTCGATTTTGCCCTCAATTTGCGCTACCACTCTATCCTTCCGTGGTTCCACATTCATTACTTTTTGGTGCTATTTTTTCATGTCCGTTTATCACCTCCGTTCCGAGACTGCTCTATTTCACCGCTTTAAGTTTGTTTATTTTGTCCTGTAGTTTTTTTTTTATCATTTTTAAGGAGACGCCAGAGTTCTTGTTCGAAGTCTTCTATGGTGCCTTTGTCTTCTAACTTGCATCACGTGGCTCTTTCTGTATCCTCTATTGACGCTACTAGTCTACTTAGCAGTTTAAGAAGCTGATAGGTCCCTTCTTTAATCTCCTTTTTCATGAGAGCGTGTGGCTTGCAAATTGCACCAATACTCGTTGCTATTCGTTGCTTCAATGCCAGGACGGCGTGTTGGAAATGTTTTTCCACAAGCTTCTCTGGGCTCCATTTCTACCTTCCGATTGCTCGTCAGTCATCGCGTGAGAGATGCCTTAGCCACCGGTCTCGGACCTGTTCTCCACCCTTTCTATCCTACGTTTGTCTACGGTCTCCCCCCTTGGTTGTTTCCCCTCGTTGACCGTTGCCTGGGCCTACCTGGAAGTTGGCGCATTCATTTCATTTCCAATTCATTGGGCTGCGCTGCTATCGCTAGTTGATCTGCTTTACTAGATCATCCACTAGATCAACACTGTGTTATACATCTGTATGCTACACTAGGCACTCTGCAATTATATACCTGCTATATTTCTGTATGTTACACTAGACACTCTGCAGCTATACGGCTGTGGCACTGTTTTACACTTCTCTTCAGTTCGTTGGGTACGATTCTAGTTTTGTACCGTAGCTCTGTTTAGACCGATCCACACTTTTGGCGCCAAACGAGTTAGGTGTCCGACCCTTATGGAGCTGCCGGCGTCCCCACCGGTGGCGCCAGTAGCGGAGACTTTACTACCTCGATTCACCTCAAAACTTCCACTAATGTTCACGATTCCGAGTTCAGCGCCGCACTTCAATTCAGGGCAACTGCCTGCTAACACAAAGTTAGCTAATTCTGGGCTAGTACTAGGATCTTAAAATCTTTATTACAGGCTACAAAAACCCGTCTGCAAAGTTCGATTTCGAAAGCAAAACTCAGTTGGTCCTGTCTGTTGTTAACTTGTCAGATTTATTATCACACATGTTGTGTAGAAAAAGTACAGTTAAAATATATGCATATGTATACATACACACATTTGGACTTATAAAATAATAGATATGTAAAAGCTATGAAGCTACGACGCGAGGTTGGTCGTCTAGACTAGCTAGAGACGTCAAGCCCGGTGGCGTGGTGGCTTAAGTCTGCGCCTCGCAGCCGGAGGAGACAAATAGGTGCGCGGGTTCGAGCCCCACCGTCGCACGTTTGTATTTATGGGAGTCCGTCTATGAAGCAATGTGAAAAACAGTTCCGTGGACGTTAAATCTTGGCTGAGGGTCAGCCCGAAAACTTTAGACTAGCTAGAGACGGGACTAGGGTGCAGGAGGCAGCATGGTATCTACCGCAAGGTAGTTTACAACGTTGACACACACACCTGTCTGTTGTTAAACATGCAGCATTTTTCACTAGCGTAGGTTCCTTGTTTCAAAATACCTTACAGCAGTTCTCGCCGGTTTAATCGAGCTTTTTTTAGGCGTTGCTTATTAACAGTAGATAAAATATACCACTAAGAGTTAGCAGCCATGTTGTCACAGAGACGGTTGGCAAAATCCGATATATCTCAACCGGACCGACCCCAGGTACATAGAAGGTATGCCTGACGGCGATTCCAAGCCCGCAGGGGCAGAGGATAGTCTATAATTAGAAAGAACTTTCTTACAAAGTATTTGCAATTTCGGCTCACCGTAGTGCGGCGAGATCTGCGGAACGGAAACAGTTCATAAATTACAAATAACGATGTTAAGATTGCTACCAAAGATCTACTAACGTAGAGAGAGCACTGCTTCTTTATGTTCTCTCTGTGCTCCTGAAGCTTTCTTTTTCTAGCGCCCGTGTGTAACAAAGTGATCGGGCATAGTGACGTGCTTGTGTCTATATTGCAGAAGAGCTCACGGTGATTGTGCGCGACGGAAATTTAGGATTAGCTGACGCGTGCAATGTCTCACTGGAGGTCTCAGCTCAACAACTATCATGGATCGCGGGCGTTGGGTCACATCGCCCAGACCATAGGTGTCCAGGTGGACAAGCTAAACTTCCTCGCGGCCGCAGCCGTCTCACTCATCATCGCCTACATATTTAGCTACGTCCTGCATGCTGGACGGGTGACGCCTGCCTTGCGAAAGTTTCTGATCATTGTGGTTGGCAGCACGAGCCTGTCGTTTTGTTTCGGTCGCGATATGTTCGCTACGATAGGCGAGGCTCTGATTGGGTATGTCCTGATACGGTGTACGCCGATCGACGTAATGCCACAAATCACCCTGTTTTTTTCCGTCGGCTACTTGTTGACGCTGCACGGCATTCGACAGTACCGAGACCCGGGTGGCTATACGATGGATATCACGGGACCGCTTATGATGCTCACACAGCGTATATCGGCGCTGGCGTTCAGCATTCGAGATGGCAGCACCACCAGCACCATGAACCGACACCTAACCCAACAGCAGCGCGAGAACGCCGTAGCCAAAATGCCAGATCCGCTTTCGTATTTCGCGTACGCGTTTGACTTTCACACTGTGCTTGCAGGACCCTACATCCCGTTTAAGGTGTTCGTGAACATCGCCGAGGGCGGGAACTACAGTCAACTCGTACGCCGCAAGGTGCAGCATCTGCAGGTGGTGCGCAAACTGTGTCTCGTTGTGTTTCTGTCGTATGTCATACTGAAATGTGGCCCCCTGCTCAGTGCCGACGATCTGCTCTCCGAGTGGTACTATGGGTTGAGCTTTGCCAGGAAGTTGCTCTACTTGGTTACATTCGCGGCGCTCTACCGGCTGCAGTATTACGCCGCCTGGAAGCTGTCAGAAGCCGTTTGCGTGGCGTCGGGCTACGGTTTCTATGTCGCCGAAACCGGCGAGGAACGCTCGGACGGTGCCGAGAACATCAATATTGTGGAGGTCGAGACGGCGTCCAGTATCAAGGTGCTTATCGACAACTGGAACATCTCGACACAACGGTGGCTCAAACACGTCTGCCACGACCGCGACATTAGCTGCAAGACAGTGCGGACGTTTCTGCTGTCGGCGGTGTGGCACGGCCTCTATCCCGGATACTTTATCTCGTTCTTCTCGGTCATGTACTTCGTGACGGCGTCGCGTGAGGTTCGCCGCCATGTCCGGCCGCGCGTCATCGCTCGAGGAGCCGTCATGAAAGGCCTCTACGATGCGACGACGTGCTGCTTCACCACCGTGTTTATCGCCTATGGAGCTGTGCCGTTTGTCTTTCTGGAGCTTCAAAAAGGGCTCCGCTTCTGGGGAGAGCTATATTTTTTTGGCCACATTCTTGCGCTATTTCCGTTCTTACTGCGACTCTTTTTCAAATCGAGAACATTGCGCCACTCTTCTGACTTCACCCATTTCAAGTCCTCGTAGCCCCGGTGTCTATTTTGGTGCAAAAAAAGAGAACTTGCTAGGCTAGTAGGTGGGGGTCAGGAGGTAATTAGCTAATGCGTTTGTTTGTCACACATTGTCACTAAAACGTCACGATAAATCGGTTTATTTGCGTACCTTGAGCAATACTTGTATATATATAGGCTTGTAATTTTTGAATGAATAGTAATAATAATTCCTACGTACCACTGACGGTAGACTCCACGTCGAGAGCTCCGCTATGTTGTGACTTTTTATTGTAAAGTGGACCGTTTGGTAATTATACGTATAGTGTACTCGTGCGTTAGTCACAGCTCGCCACAGCCTATATTATCAATACTTTATTATGGGCATACTTGCCCTAATTATAGTAGCCGATCTCGACCGAAATGTCCAGCGGTGAGCCAGTGTCCCACTTTATAAGCGTTCGTGATAAATCGACATCCAGGGAAAGCAAGCGTACAGTTAGCCACAACTGGCAGGCAGAAAAGCGTCGTAGATGTCGTACTACTTAAGTAGTTAGTACTACATACAGATTTTACTTTATTTGGCGCACTTAATTGTTGTGGTTAGTTATTCCACGCAGTCACAATACTTTGCATTTAAGTAATGCCCACGTAAAAATTCCCACAAATAAACGTGCCCAAAAACAAAGTCAAAAAGTGTAGAACATTTTCTCCGGCTCTCTGCAGTACTCTACTACTCGGCTACGGCCAGATTCGACATCGTCTCAAGAACATAGAACCAAAAGCAACAGTACCCTCATTCGTTAGCCCAACCTGCTTACTTACATATGCAACCAAAGCAAAACACGTTCACAAAAAGTGGGTCCGACAGTTCAGGCACGGTCCAAACGTTGACCCATTGTGCGCTTGGCCACAATTGTGTACAGGATGCACGAGGCAAAATTTCTAACGAGAGGTCTCAGAGAACCATGCTGCCTTTACGATAGCGCTTGCCGACTTCATTAAAAAATTAGTCGTCGATTTTCATAATAAATATAATTAATGATAGTAAAAATGATGAAAACACTGTTTCTGTGGCAACGTTTTTTCTCTCTAGTTTGAGACGGCACAGTTCCCCGTACTTGGTAACGCGGCCTGTGCTGGTGTGTAATGTCTAGCTTTCCAAGCAATCCACTCAGCAGCTATGCTGACAGGCGACCTTCTCTATAAATATCTCTTTCAGACAGCGTCTCGTTCTAAATTTAACGCGTTTGCAGATGTGGTGGAGCAACCCACGCACTTTTCGGGGGTTATTTTTACGCGGTCGGGTATTTTCCACATTTTAATTGGGCCTGGTGGACCGAAAAGTGTCTGTGCAACGACGTCTGTCACGCCTTCTCCGCAGACGCCGCACTACGAATTCCGTAAAGACACGTTCGAAAGTTTCCCCGCTCTGTTAGAGCATATATATAATGTGATAGGCAATTTCACTTACTGGCGCTTAGCCTGGCGTATTCTATTCAGGGCGCATCGTCACTATACCGGTATTCCGTTGATGATGTTGTATCGTGCGTTCCTTTTTAGAGCCGTGCATATTCGGCATTGTTTTCGTTAACTCGCTCTACCCTTTAAGAACCTTAGCTGCCTTCGCAGAGGGTCCCCGTCAAACCTATTTAGAGACGCATGCCGAGGTAATTCTCTGACACATCCCGAGGGCGTGCTTATTACTGCAACATAAGGTCAATTGAGCTAATATTTTTACGTCTAATTAGTAGGATCGCTTTGCCTATAGCAGGGGCCAACTCTGTTCGTATTTCTCTTTTTGGTTAGCAATTGCAGACAAAAGATAATTAACCCTTCTCTGAACATATCGAGCATGCGGGTCCTGACCTTGGCGGAGGGATTATCCATGCACGTCGGTCCAAGGGTGCATTTTATGTCTGTACCGTCACATTGACGAGGTATTTGGCACCCCTCTTTTGTTTAGGGTTTTTGACGTCTCGTTTTATCATTAGGTTACTAGAGCGAACCTTTGTTCTCCTATTGAACCTCGCCGTAAAGATGGCATAGTGTCGCCAGTCGCACTGAAATCCGTACTGGATACCAGGACATATCTTATGGCCAGGCTACTATTATTGTTTTCAGTGTCCTTCGCCAAAGTGCTTATACAGCATGTTGGGTTGTATAGACAGTTTCCTTTTTGGGTCGTCCGTATATCCCCTATAACCTTCCACTAACCCGAGAGTCTTTTGTAGCATCCGCATAGCTATCTCAGCCACCAGTCATCGTATGATTGCAAGGAATACGTATAGCCTTCCAATTATCACGTTTGGATTAAGCTTAACACATGCTGACCTGAATCTAAGGTTTAGTATAATTTGGCGAGAAAATCAATTTTCGGTGGAACAAAGGGCAAAAATGCATTTTAAACAATAAGCAACTGAGCACTAAAGCAAATATAATTATTTTCTTAGGCTGTTTGTGCCGTTTATGTAATCAACCGTTCTTACGCAGTTAGCTCGATTGATATTTTATTACTCATCTATAAACATGTGTATTTTATAATAATAATTATATATATATATATATATATATATACATATAGCATACATATGGTGCAATAAGTGTATAATGATGAAAGCCAGAATTAAACATAATTTCATTTCCTGATAATTATTTTTAATACAACATTTGTTCTGCTTTGAGTTAACGTAGAGGGTAATCGACGCGTTCAATGCGCTCTCACTCCAAATAAAGGTATTTACGCCCTTTTGTTCCATTCAAAATTTTTTTTTCGCCGAGATGTATTAAATCTCAATGTTTGTTGTCTCAAAGATGTCTAAAAACAAGAAGGCAATAAATAACAAAGAAAATAGAAATGTATAGACACTAATAATGCAATACACTAAACAAGGAATTGAATAATTCTGAATAAGCAGAACTGTTAGTTTTATCTAACAAAGTGACCGATCACAGTTGCATGTTTTGCAACGCATGACATCTAACAGTGAGATGTAATGCACACATAAAGTTGAAATAAAAAATGTTGGAAAGCTAACCAAACAAAGACTTAATGACGCAGTAATATATTCTATCATACGCGATTATGCAAAATAACTGGACACAGAAAAACTGGAGTGATCTCTATTGTTGACTATGTATGATAACTGAACACACAGCGAAGCGATGTTGGCGTTCTTAATCAACTCACAACAACATTACAACTCCACTGGAAAGAACGCAACACAAATTGCTCCACTGTGACGCTCAACAACATGATCCAAAAAACACACCAAGCCAGCCAGTTATACAACAATCTGCGCATAAATAGCATCATGTATGCACGTGTTCCTTTGGTAAATGGCTCCCCACGGCCCTTAATCACAAAAAGTCAGAAATAAACTAAACGAATTTTACAATATCGCTTTACGGTTTTGGGTCGTAAACAGCGACCTACAATTAGGTCCATAACATTGCGCAAATTACGGCGGGGCCAACTAACGCAACAACCCGCATAACCATTGCAGCCTTAGTATTAGGAGAAGTAGTTGAATCAATTTGTCCATATGCAATTGCATCTCCAACCAAACAACTGCCTAGACTTGCAAAGGCATCGAGTATACAACTATTCACTCGTTGATATTCATTCTTTATTTCACCACGAAATGGGTAGTCAGTTAATGTTTCACAACGTGACGACACTATGGTCTCACAATATGTAGCTTTGTAACATAATTAACTTTGAATGATACACAAGTCTGTAGTAGCGCCCAATACTAAAACTCTCCACAAAAGCTACAAACACGTCATTTATTATGAAAACAGTTCGGCTTCAAAAATATGTGAAATAGTGGTATTTGTGCCAAGTTATTTGGCAGAGTAGTGAGCGGTTTCTTTGTATCGCTCTTTTCCATCTCTGTGAACAAATGGCCGGGGGTCGTCTATACAGTTACCGATAATTCATTCTATAGACTCGTCTATATAATTCTAGAATCTCTGTAAATGCTACGTTGTTAATTGCTAGGTTTTTAATAAGTGTTCTCCCTCCGCTGATCTCTAAGACAAGCGTTGCCGACGGCTCTTTGGAAGCCAAAATTCACGCCTAAAATCATAGCAGGCTTTAAGCTTGTCACGACTTCGACATATTGCTCAGGGTCAAGTATGATGCATTTGTAGAGAGGCGAAAGTACCTTGACGTGTAAGCAATTTATAGCAGTTTTTAAGTCCACATCGTGCATATTCTCTAACAAAAACGTTGCCGACGTAGTTTTTGCTTGCATCTTCTCGATATGTCTGCTAAAGGGAGCTTGCTGGTGGTTAATGAGACGCCTGGATACAAAAAATGACCAACTTATTTGGGTGGTTCTCCGTATATATTGCGATGACCTCTGGTCGCGTATAACCCTCCCCTGGTAAACCGTAAGATCATTTCTGCGTCGATCTTGGGCTTGTTTTCTTCACACTATTTTTCAGTTAAGTTGAGGGAAACCTATAGATAGTTACAAGGTTTTGCTGAAATGCTAACGTATCGGCATACAATGAAACATGAACATTAAGGTTACGCAATACATTTGCGAGTTCGGTTATATACGAAATAAAAAATAGGGACTAAGTGAGCCCTTTTGGGCTACCTCGGTAGTTTGTGTCACGGGCGTTTGTATATAGTGGTCACGGAATTTTACATGAAATGTTTTGTGTGCTAATCTATTATGAACGAGGTTTAAAAATTCGCCTGTTATATTGAACATTGTGCGAATCGTGTCTAGTTAACGATCTCTTTCGAGGCAGTTGAAGGCCGTTTGAAAGTCAATAATGCAGCATATGTCATTTCCTTGTTAGAAAGGCGACGTACATACAAGGTTTAAAAAGTATACAATTATCAGATGGACAAAACCCACCAAACAACATCAACGTACTAATTAGTTCAGACTATTATTACCATGTTATACAGGAACCATCAATTATCCTCGATAATGACAGCCCTACTTTTAGAGCAGTACAAACATTACTTAGGTACACGCTGTTAGGCACAATTGAACTAAAATGTGTCCAAGCTTTTAAACACGCCAAGCTGGTACAAATTAAAAATGCAGAACGGCATTGTAGTGCAAATGAAGTTTTACACAGGAGTGACGAAAATAGACATGCGGTCTACAAAAGACGATTTTGAGTTAAAATACAATGCTAACACAAAGCTATACAATTTACCATGGAAATGCGACAACCCGCTAGACAACAACAATAATTCGGCGTAATGATAGCGTAAGTGCACATGCTTACAAAAATACTAAAAATAATACCGGGCATGCTACAAGAATACCATGAAATCTTCTTCAGACAACTAAAGTAAATTGCAATAAAATAATCCATACTAAATCTAAGCCTGTGACATAATACAAAATGTATTACTTTGCGTACTTCCCCATCATTTAACCAGAAAAGCATACACACACAATTAGACGCGTTGTTACTATATAAGCATGACAACGAGGCTCTCTATAAGCCAAGCAAATCTAAACAATATTTGCCTGAATATGGCTCCTGTCTAATTTTAAAACAATTCTTGCCAAAATAGTCAATTTGAAGCTGTTGAAGTGACTTTAACAACAATATTGTCAAAGAACATCTTCAAAAACAACGAGTAACCCTCTCAGTCACAGTTGAACCGGCATAATCATTAACAAATATTCTCGGTAATATATGTAATAAAGTAAATGACGTGTTTACTTACAAACAACAACCAACGACCGCTCATAGAGACAACCAGCCACAAAATACGAACAATGGCGGACAATAAACAGAAACTAAAATATTATCACAATCGTCCGCAAAATTTTATGATCCGATGGTATGGCTCTGGCCCCACAGCCCATAAGGCACGTGCTACAACAAGTGTAGAAAAGCTATTTAGATTGGGATGTAGAGGACACAGGTGACATGGTTGATACATGTTCTCGATGACACGCATATTTCAAAGATCTTCCTGGCACACGAAGATCAGAAAAATTATTATTACAGATGGCGATCTACTTGTATCACTTCTCACACACGAGCTATATACGTTCTTTGATGCTAGCACCCTCGGATGTTGCGCGGCATGCTATTTCAAATCGGCCAAGGCAGATGGGACTTTCTAGGCTCTTTTGTTAACTGAAAAAGAAAGGGTAGCCTCTTTGAACACCATCACGACACCCGGGTGAGAGCTAATGGCCTGCGTAATTAGCGTCCGTCGTGCCGAAGTGATCTAGGAGGCTACGAATAATTTAAGCATTAGTCATACGAACCCTTAAGCTGATTCAGTAATTGCATCGGGATTTTATACAAGCCGATCAAAACCGATCAAAGCAATCTGTTGATAACCGAGTTATATTTGTTTAGTTTAAGCCTTTCAAGAATGCGGCTCTCATGCGGGATGATAGTCAGGGATAGAGCTGATTGAAGGAGAACGGCAGAGACGCCTCTCCCACGGCTTCGATGTAATGCCAAAGTAATACCGAGCCTGGGGGGTGGGGAGGAATCCGGGTTTAGTGGGTTTGCGAGTCTCACACTAGTCACGCAGGCTGCTAGTGGCGCATGTGCATCATGCATTCCCGAAACCTCCCAGCACTAAAAAAAGAATGCGGCCCTACACCTGCTGTTTTTAGGAAAAGGAGCTCTAACAATGCACAGCACGGTAGCTCAAACTTTAAATTGAAAAACTGTTCTAATATTTGTACTACGTCTGCCCAGAACGTGGTTATAAGTACACTTTTCGGCTGACCCTCAACCAAGATTTAACGTCCACGGAACTGATTTTCGCATTGCTTCACAGACAGACCCCCATAAATACAAATGTGCGACTGAGGGGTTCGAACCCGCGCACCTGTGTGTCTCCTCCGGTCGTGAGGCCCTGACAAAAGCACCACGTCACCGGGCTCGATGTGGTTACAAGTATTCGAATGTCAACTAGTTTGCAAACTTAATAGCAGAGTTCATCGAATCGATCGGCTGTGTATGTAAATACACAGGCAGAGCTAATGGAAACACGTTTACCAGATATATATATATATATATATATATATACGGATAGGTATGACGCTGGTGCACCATCACCTAATTGTTCCACAGTGTAAGAACGCCGCCGCCGCCGGTCCTTCAGTTGTCAAACACGCCGGACTACGACGACGATGAGGAGAACATGATGACAAGCCGACACGATTTCCATTAAACGTTTTTTTTTTAATATTTCTGCTTATGTGATGGCCGCGCAGTACGCCATGGGCTTAGAGAGAGTCACGGAGCGCGGACATGTCTGTCAACACCGGCAACCTTAACCACGGCAACAGCGTCATGCTCGAAAGGCGCGAGTTGACAAGTTCTGATACAGGCTCACTGCTCTACTCTGGTCGCCTGCTGCTTCTCAATATTTATTCTACTTTTTCTTGCTCGTCTCGCTTGCATTTTCCTCTTGCAGCAGCAGCAACAACAACAACAACAACAACAAGATGGCACGGCTGCAATGCCGCCTTTTGCAGCAGCAGTACTGGCACAATCGCCATTGCATTGCGGGGCCCGCCCACCCTACGCAGCCGTCAGAGGCAGAACGGATCAAACAAATCAAACGTGCGTTGTTTATTTTGCGTTACGACATCGTTACGCAATGCACGTCTGCGGATAATAAATATAGTCGCATTAGTAGTTTCAGTAGAAGCAGCCGCAGTAGCAGTCGAAATCAGCAGCGACAGGCGCGGATATGACCTAAGACCAGTTGTGCCGAGCCGGGCCGAGCCGCTTTTCTGCCCGATCAATTTCGTCGCCGCCAATTAAAAGCCACTCTCAGAACATGTTATGAAACAGCCCGTTCGTCGTTCTTGTCGTCGTCGTCGTTGTTGTTGTTGTTGTCGTCGTCGTCGTCGTTTGACGTTGCGGTTGGTGGCTGAGGTTTTTCTGAGGACGGTGCTTATGTACTCTTCTCCATGCTTCGTCCTTGGTGCAGGCCAACGAACTCCCCAGAGTCTAGAATAGTCCCTTTTTGACTCTGCTACTGTCTCTCTCTCTCTCTCTCTCTCTTTCTATATATATGTATATGTATATATTCATCCGTTTTTTTGCTCTCCCTATCGTTCTAACTCTTGTTATGCCGCGCTGTGTTCCTTTTGCCCCCCAAAAGGTCCTCGTGCCGGTCGGTACCCCAGTTAGTTTCGACGGAGTAGCTTCTGGATCACCATTGGGCATGGTGGTCTGCTGGGTCCCGCGCGTCCCAACCTCTGCCGACAGTATCCAGCTGGTGGTAGTGGTGATGGTGGTTTTCGACAAGATCGATGAGTTGGCTCGCCTCGCCTCGCTGGCCCTTCTGGGTCAACGAATGCTGCTGCTTACTGCTACTGCGTTGCAGCTTCAACCTTTATTCAATCATTTTGTTTCTGTTTGGCGGCGGCGGCGGCGGCAACGGCGCGTAGATAATGGCGAATGTTTCAACGGCAACCGGCTTACGAGACGTAGGACGAATTGCAGTTTTTTTAAATTAAAAAAAAAACAAAAAAATAGATCTTCCGTAAGGCAATCGCTCGTATACGGTTTTTTCATGTCATTGCAAATTTTAATCCACTCCGGCATTTACCTTGTTTAAATTGGAAACCATGCAAACCAATTTAAGGGTGGCCGGTCTGGGTCTCGAACCCAGTCCTCCCGAATGCAAGGCAAAGGCTTTGCCACTAAGCCATCTTGCTCGGTTGCAGCTAGTTAGAGCATTATCACTATACTCATCATCATCATCATCATCGTCGTCGTCATAATCATTCTTGGCATCTGTCGTGGTATCGCAAGCAATCCACGGAAACAAAAATACCGGACTTCTATCGGAAAAGGCACTGGCCAACCTCAGAGCTCAAGGCTCGGCCTTGACCCTCAACAGGGTCGTTTTTGTTGCGGCTGTGGTTATTGTCGTTGATGTCGTTATTTAATGCGGTTGTTGTTGCTGTCGTCGATGCCGTTATTTGTTGCTGTTCTTGATGGCGTTGCGGGTGGCGTTGTTGCTGTTGTTGAAGTTGTTGCTATCGATATATATAGTGGTGCGTGCATTGCATGCACGGAAGCGGCAGCGCCTCGCGCTCCCCTGGGAACGAAATCGCAGCTATATCGTGGGCTGCTCCAGCTGCCAGCTAATAGACAGGGTGTGAGACGAGAGAGATCACTGTAAGAGTATTGCTAAAAATGAGACAGTTTTTACTCGAAGCAGTTACTTTATGTTTATATTTTTCTCTTTTTCTTCTTCTTCTCTCTTGCTCTCTTTCTCTTTCCATTAAATTAGCATATGGCAAAATTTGACAAACAATCCAGCTTATACGATTAGGTATTTTTGCCTAACATGTTCTACTATAATCCAGCTGCTCCATCTTAATGTACATTACATTCGTAAATTTTTGTTGTACTTCTCGGCTTTGATAGTTTGCGAAGATGAAGCAGTAATAATAATAATAATAATAATAATAATAATAATAATAATAATAATGCAACTATATGAACACACCAAAGCTAAAACTATTCTATAGGTCTATATTATGGTTAATCCTAAACTGGTTCCTCCCGTTGATACGTAACACGTAGCACGTGCTAGTATGCCACAATATTGACGTTATGCCTCACTGCGGTTCCAAGCCCGTAGGGGACGGAAGATAATCACCTAGTTAAAAAAGGTTAAAAACAGTATGCTACTATGCTACAGCATAGCAACGTTTGTAAGATTCCACATTTCCGCCCAAAGACGACGCCAATAAAAGTATATTCCAACTTTAATAAAATCTATGTTTATCTGTTGTCTCATTTGAGTGGATTTATGCCTAGCGTGATAGGATTAGAAGGCAGCATTGTTATTTATTTAACTCGATTGAGTATATATAGGTCAACTATTTGCTGCACCGCGCTGTTTATCGCCTCAGCGTACGGAACTTAGTATTCAACCACGCCAAGTAATGCAAATCGTGTACAATGTGCTTTGTGCACACATACCGATTGTCAGTATCCCCCTATCTCGAAGCCGCGACCTGACTTAAAATTCTCTTTGTCTTCACTGTCCTCACTAGCCTGTAGTATATTTGCTTTCCAACGGGCCATGAATTGCCTGATTATACCGATAAGCGCTTAATATAAAAATAAGTTGAATTATTGGAACTCCTTGCCACTGGATGGTCTTCTTACACCCACTAGTTCGTGCTAACTACTGGCCTACCCAGCAGTACCCAAGCAACTATAATTACTATAATTTCTGCAAAAAAATCTATAAGAGAAGGTACAGAAAAGAATTGCTCGAAGTTCAACATTTGACTCCTCTTGGAGTTTTGATTATGCCTGCGTTCGTAAGTCTTTCGCACTTCCCGGCCTAATACCTTGATTTTGTTACCTTAAACACACTAGGCATCATACGTAATTAATGTTACAGGTTATTTCTGTGCATACGTTTAAATATATGTGTCTCGCTACACGTACTATATATACGCGATTCACAGCACTTGTCTAACCACGGTTAACTGAAAAGGATTTTAATAAAGATTAAGGCGAAGAAATCTTTATTATTCTTTTTTAGTGCATATAATGCAATGCTACGAAACACATACCTTATAACGTAATATTCTAAACGAAATCGATAAAACAAAAGCGATCGCAAGCCACTTTCTTTATTATTTGCCCTTAGATAGTATTAAGCTCAGTATTAGGATGCCAAAATTAGCATTCGGCATTTCCATGCCAGAGCGTGAACAAAAGAGTCAATGCGGAACGGATGCACCATTTTGAGTATCAACCACACGTCAGTAACGCAGGGCGAGCCTGAAACAAACTATTGACAATATATGCAATAGCTAAAATGGAGTTGTGCCAGTGCCTAATATAAAGATCTTAACTTTGTTGCGCTTGCTAATACTTGCTTTCATTAGTTATCCGTTTTTAGTAGCTTTATTTAGCATCACCGTATATAAAACGTAAGTCTAATTTGCTAAGAGGACATTTTTTAAAATATAGTATAAGAATGACATGTTTTCTTTTCTGCTTCCATAATAGCTAAAGGGTATACGAAGGCATACTTTAAGGTCCGCGGCTACTGTGCATGTTGTTGCGATCCAAGCACACACAGCCAAGATCTCGGTATATATATATATATATATATACAGTACAAATTGCAGTGTGGGAAGGAATTTAGCCCTAAGCAGTTTCAGTCTCATTAAAGTCTATTAAAATATTTAAACTCGTGTTTTTGGCTAACCACAGCATATTACACTACTTGCGCGACGGCTTAATGTCAATAGGGAGAAAATAATCGTAATAAAGTGTTAAAACTGATTTATTTTAGAAAAAAATGTTTACAATTCGTCAATTCGACTATTTAGTCGGTCAGGGGAGGTCTAATTGTTCAGAGCCGAGAAACGTCGGGGCCTTAGAGTTTTTCCAGTAGGCCTCACCGTGTAGACGATTAAAAGGTATTCAAGTATAAAAGTTCGATAATCGTCAATAAAGCCTTCCTGCCAAATTATGTGTAAATATAAGTATACTATATCTTAAGTGCGTTGCACGGAGAGCTTCATCGTAATATACCATACCAAGCCATACGATTGCCCAGTGTCGTGGACCAGATGATATTGCTGATATCATCAGATTGTATAAAAACCTATATGAACTAGACGGAATCAAGTTTGCGACAACAACTTGCGCAGAGGACAACTTGTAAACTTACCACTCATTTTTCTTCCGTGTACGCCCGATGTTGAAAATGAAATACTCCTATTAATAAAGGCGTATTTGCATTGTATTTTATTGTAACAAAGGACCACTACATTGTCGTATATAAGAAAAATGAGAAGCATGACTCTGCCACGTAAAGTGTATAAATCCTAAGACGAAATTGTACAATGTATGAGCCTGCATTGCTTCAAATATGCGACACTGGGAAGACAGACCCCTTTTGGTCCAACTGTAGTTATACAAGGCGAGTATGCACCGTACGTTAATAGCTTAGCATTGGTGGATACGCGGTAAAAGGCCCATCTGTAAAGAATCCCGGTCAGCAAAGTACTCCCTCCGTCACGGGGTCTTTTAAAGCTTACTGTTCGGCACAAGGCAGGCCTTTCACCGAAAGAGCTTCTAAAAATAAGTGCCTTAATGACAAGTCCGAACGGAAGCCTTTGCCGGGGCTAGTCGGTGAGATTTTGTTCTCACCCCATATGCATAATTTAACGACGTTTAATTAGAAAGTATTTACTTGAAAAAGTCGCTGTAGCACCGTAGTTACATGGGCGGCGTCTCGCTTTTCGTGTGTGCCTCACAATATTTATAAATTGTACACGGTGCGGTTGACGTGTAATTATCCCTATAAACCAAACCAGATCGCAGATTCTAGTTCAGTTCTATATTTGTTAATATTAAAGCCAATATACTTGCTCAAACGAAAAGTAAACCGACGGGCATGCGAAGGTAAATCTGTAGGTAACCTGCGCGGCTGAAATATGCACTAGCCGGAAAACGAATGACGTCCATCTCACCAGATATCTATAGCTGGCCGTATTGACATGTGCGCGACTTGTTTGCCAATGACGACACGCCGTTGACAGCTTTTAGGCATCCAATCAGAGCACACTGGTCGTCATGAACTTCTTGCGTAGTTGAAGACATAACAACGTTACACAAATGGCAAAACTCTGACTGGCACTTACACTATGTATACGAACAGGCGTTTGCTAAACGCTTCCACTAAACGAAACCTTAAAACAGGGCGGCGCTACGACTGCGTTGACATAGCCCATTGACATCTATTGCAAAGGACATCTAAGGGCTAAAGTTGGCCTTAGCTATAGCCACGTCTGTAGCCGGTACTTTGTGCCTGGCTTTAGCGACAACGTCTGCAGAACTATTTGAGTTCTGATACCATCATCTAGCTACTTATACAGGTGCTGTGACACGCCGTATGGTGTAATCAATATGCAGCCGCTAACGGGTAGCAAGAAGCTCTGTTCGGATCTAGGCTTACCACGATGCAGAGAAACGTGAATGCGATGCGCCTTGACGTCCACACAGATGCTAAAATGCACAAACGAATGTCCATCATCTTCGACAAAGAAGATTTTGTATCGCGATATACGCAAGCAAAGCCACCTAACGTTGGACATATATACAGGAATATAACGATTGCCTTTAATGCACCCTTAATAGCACGCCTTGTAGTGCGACGTTCTAGCTAAAGTTCGACGTGTCCAGGAGTTTGAGCAGAATTACTTAGACAAAAATTGGCGATTAACAGTGGAGCCCACTAGTGGTCGATGGGGTTAAGCTGAGCCCCCCTGGCGTCGTCCTTTGCACTAGGCTATATTAACCTAAGAACACAAACGAAAGAAGTCAACGCAGCTAAGAAACTTTCTAAATTATGTCTCATTAAATGTACTAACTTATGCTAGATATTTTATTGATGTACTGCTGGTGTGTAATTGCTCGAATATTTAGCATGTTCATTCGGTAAACAAAATTTCCGAAATAATTTAACGAAGCTCAATTATCAATCAAATTCCTACGCTCTACAAGAGCTGTCCCACAACTTACCACCTTTCTGGCTAAGATGTGTGAACATTGTGTTAAATAGCAGATTTTTAAACGTGTTAACAACTCTGGCAGAATCACATATATGAGTATAGCTTCCGCGTCGCGCGCTCGGCTCAATAAGCGTTGAGTGGTGTGGCCGAGTTTATTGACCGTGGCGCTGCTGGGGGCGACGACATTGTGGCACTGTCCCTCGACATGACAAAGGCTCCTGATTCCCTTAGACCTGACATACCTTTGAGGTTCTGCGCCATCGAGGTATAAATGGCAGGACAATACCCTAGCTTGCTCTGTATCTAAGGGACAAACAAAAACCTACAAGTATGGACTGACCAAAAGCTTTCGGCGAAAGCAACAGTAAATGTTCGAGTCCATCAAGGTACCGTGTCAGGCTCTTCCTTTTTTTGTGTTGTACATCAATGTTATTTTATCTGCCATTGGCAACGTATCTTCCTAAGTCTGTAAAATACGATTGTACACACAGGCTCCGCGACAGGCAAGTTCGCTGCAAGCGCGGACAGCCCGGTAGTGTGGACTCCAAATCACTTAAAATCAGTCTTATTCCCGTCCCCCGGGGGGGGGGGGGGGGCAGCAGTTTCTAGTCAGTTTCCGACTGACTAGGAACTGCTTGCGTATAGAATCAAACAGTCTACGACTTCTGGCGGGTATGTTTCTCGCGAGCGAATATGGAGTGCGGCGGCCCTTGTCTTCTCCTGTAGTAAATTCTAATAGCCGTTGCAGATGATACGTCTGCACTACTTCGAGTATCAAAGAGCTCATTGAGTGACGACATCTTTAGAGTAGTAGACGAAATATTGCAAAGAACATGGGGAAGCATTTGCTTCGATCCGTGTAAGCTGAAATGTTTTCAACACAAGGCTTGTTAGTTTCGAGTCTGCGCACTCCCAAATTGGCGCCCGTCAAAGGGATATCAGTTGGACAGTAGTAATCCGTTTGATGTGATCAAGTTGGTTTCATGGCTCAGTATCTCACTACAAAATGCCATGAAGTTGTACCTTTGGGCGGACTTTAGAAAGGGCTTATGCGTTTCAAAGGGCGTACGGTGTTTGCCTCAATTTCTCTACTACTACAGGCAACTCGTGTGATACGTGCATATGCGACATCTGTAGAGCTGTAGTTTACTGTACAAGGTACTGCATTTGTAGTGTGGGGCAACACATATAGAACAATTCAATTCAATTATATTTATTTCACTCAGATCAAGTATAATATACAGTTTAAGATGTTTCTTCATAATACTCTATCTTCTTCACGCTTTTGGCGAGAGAAGTAATGCAACGATGTTTTGTCCAGCGCTGTATGCATTCCACTGCATGGTACTTGGCACACCTCTGCAGGTAGAACCGGCAGGTGCACAACTCGTACTCCTCGTGAAAGGCTGCGTTTGAACGTACCAGGTAGTGATAAACACATATAGAACAGTAGTCGCGCAAGCTGGTGGCGCCAATACAATCATGTACTGGTTTACTTACAAAGCTACGACATGTGTTCGACTGGTCCTTTTAAACACGTCCGCGCAAGGGACTTCCAACAAAGACGCACCGCGAACTCGTCATTCGAATATAATATTTGTAACAGCGATAACTTAGTGTAAGCTCCACCATAGTATTTGAAGCGCAGGAGCTCTAAATGTGTTCAATAAGGAAGTAAAAAAGCATCTTTGATGAGAAGTATCCTGTGATACGTTACATATAACGTAGCATCGTTGTACAAGACAGTAAAATTGGCACAGCCGTACACACAAACACACTCGCCTACTGCCTATGGTTACCACGTATATTCTATTGTACATTTGCTTAATATTTATGCATGCCGTTGTCAAAAGGCCAGAGGCTTTGGCTTTACAAGAATAATAAGAAGGACTAATTCAATTCCCGCGCGATGTCTATCTTTTAAAGTAAATGTTTTTGACATGTGCAGCTTTTGAATAGAGTTCTGCTTTAAAAAATAGGTACAGTGTTTGGCAATTGTGCGCGTCAGAGATTGCATATATAATCTTATTATTTGGCGATATACACGTTACCATTGTTTGTATTATAAGTCGACGTTCTACCAAGATCCCCGGCCAAGCTGAACAAGCCCCAAATGTCTACGTTGGATTGGGAGCAACTTTTGCAGCTCCTGTTAAAGTCTGTTTATAGCTTTTTAACAAGCGTTTTCGAGCACAACATTGTGTCGAATTTTTTTTGGCCATGAACGTACGAATCTTACAATATATTTGTTATGTGCGAGCTGGTGTTATAAAAACTAAGAACAAAATTTTGAAAATAAAGTTTGCTGTCCCAGATTTATTGGTTATGTTTTAACATTTAAAAATATTTATAGTGTAACTGGCTTAGGCAATTTGAGTGACAATTTATCTGCCTAATAGAAATGCACAGTTTACTAGCGATATTGTCTGCGCTATTAGATATCGCCTTAAAAGCGCAATTTTCAGCAATTTCTCAGCAGAGGGTTGCTGCGTTCAAAGTTTAATCTAGATAATGGTCCCAGAGGTAATCGAAAAAAATGTAATCATCGGGAAAAACGGCTATGTTGTCATCCAATCAGTGTCGACAAAATGTCGAAGTTCATATAAAAGCTAACGAGAAATTTGTTGATGGTCTTGTTTCGATAAACCCTCCAGCCAACATTCCCTTTTAGGCAGGCTACCGGAAGACGTTTGTTAGGTCTAGGAAACCTTGCCTCCTTTGCCCCACCATGGTAGTAAATCGTAGCATAGTCTTAAAGACGCGGGAGAGTAACAAGACTGATATATATATATATATATATAGGAAGAAAGAGAGAGAAGGCGATACAACTGGGTTCGTTTAGACGTCGTCGTAACAAAGGCGTTACCCGAGCCTACAACAAAGGCAAGAAAGCAGAGGAAATCTGCTTGTACGTATACACATGTATAAATATATATATATATATATATATATATATATATATATATATATATATATACTTGCGTATATCTAAGATTGTATAACATTGGAGGCCAACTGGCTATCGAGGAAGGCTTGTCTGCCCGGGTTGCCTGCAATGGAGTGGTGGTGATGTTGGCGCGAACTCTCGGAGCTCGAGCACATGAACCTCAGAGAGACGGGCGGTTGGCGCAAAGACGAGTCAAGGCCTCGTCGAGGAACGCTAGACGAGCAGCGAACGGGACGCAAGATAAACCAGCGAGAACTACACGACCGACTGGCTATACGGTGGCGACGAAGGCGACTGCCCTCATAACCCGAGGAGTGCTGGCTATATATTCGATAAGGAAGGATGTGCTGATACCTTTTGCCGGCGGGTGCGACCGCCCAGGGGGGGGGGCGGAGAGGTTGTATGGGGTATGTGTTCATTGTCGTCGTCAACAACAACAGCAACGACGACGACAATGGCAAAGCGAAAAAAAAACAGCGACGACGGCAAAAATAACAACGAAAAGCTCGCCCCGCTCGCCTACTGGGGCGCTCGCGTCTTGCCGGTACGATGGTGATGATGACGATGACGCCAACGAGACTAGGTCGACAGTCTACTGTAGCTGTTGCTTTGCTCTCTATTTGGAGCAAGTTTATCATCTAGATAGAGCGCCCACCGTCACTACACCAACTGGCAACTGGCTGCGGTAGGGAAAGGCGGTACGTTAGTGTCTTCTTAGGGGGGGGGGGGGGGGGGGCAACGGTCGTGGCGCTGGGACTGGCGTGGGCTAGGCAAAGAAAAATCAAAGCCGGAAAAGCAAGAGAGAGAGAGAGACTATTTCGGAGATGATGACGGGACTTGATAGACGTAATAAGATAGGGCAAATAGAAAGAAATAGGGGCGCGGAAGGGGAGGGGGGGGGGGCAAGGTGAATGAGAGATGTTTCAGGTCGTCGTTCGGAGCGGGGAACAAATTGAGGAGGACACCGGCAACGAAGGCCCATCTTCCGCGAAAGCGAAAAACAACAACAAGCACTGCCACCACTTCCGGAAGAGGGAAAAACAGGACCAGGTCGGGACGACAAACGACACCAACCAAACAACTCAGAAGCCGAAACTGGTTCGCTAGTCGGGCGCTATGGGCGTAAAAGTAACACACTTACTTGGCTTCAAGCAAATAGAAGAGATGAGTGTGAAAAAAAATGCCCTGGCTTTTGGCTTTACAGCCGCTCCTGCCTCTGCTGCTGCTGCCGCCGCGGCCGCGGCCGACGACGACTGCAGTCGCAGTGATGGTATCAGCAGGAGTGGCGGCGTAATATACAAAACTGAGAAGAGAAGGTCGCACAGGATCTCGTCTGCCTGCTGGAGTATTTGCTTTCTTCGCGGAGTGTCAGCCAACTGTAGGCAGAAGCGTACCATAGCCACCGGCGCGGCCACCCGACGAACGGTGGGCGATTTAAAAGCCGACAAAGGCACACGGAGAAAAGGAGATCAGTAAAGGTTTTGGGCAGAGGCGTACCGCTGGTGTCGTCGTCGTTGTTGTTGTTGTTGTTGTTGTTGTTGTTATTTTTGTTGTTGTTGTTGTTGTTGTTGTTGTTGGTGTTGTTGTCATCGTCGTCGTCGCCGTTATTGTTGTTGTTGCTAACGTGGCCGGCAGCTGGTTCGCTGTTATTGTTGATGTTTGTGTACCAACCAGTTCGCCGTCTGTGACTGATCACTGGCTTCCTTAGTCGCGGCCCTGCTAACTGGTAAGGTGTCAACAAGCGTCATGAGCGAGCCAGAGAGAGTCGGTCAGGATAAAGCATGATGGCAGTGCGACCGTTCGAGACGCCGTGCCTCACACAGGAATTCAGAGTCAAGGGGCAGACGTCAGAAGGAGCAAAAGAACGAGAGAGAAAGAGAGAGTAGCATAACGTAAAAAAAATGGCCAAGGCAAAGGCAACCTCTAGATAGGAGATCTAGCTACAGCTAGGGTCTGACCAGACAGACACAGGCAGAAAAAAAGAAACGAAAATGTTTTATTGGGAGAAATGGCGGTGTTACGTAAGGTAAATAGAGAACGAGAGCAATGAGAAGAAATGGGAGACGTAAAAGTATCGTTTGTCTTTCCTTCAACGCTATTCCTTCAGTGCTACTATTGTAACTAATGCGAATCGAATTCCATCGTCACTCGCTGGTGATGATGATGACGATATTGATTGAGGTTAAGGGGAACATATTCACCAGCATGCTGAGCGCTAACCTCGTATCAGATAGAATCTCCATTGCGTTCTGCCGGGAAAAGAGTATATATATATATATATATATATATATATATATATACGAGGTGTGTTCAATTTTTTCGCGGGTTACGTATATTCGAATTTCGATTTTTTGTGGCGTTATGTTGGTACTCATGTCTCTCACTTATGCCGACAAGCTCGGCCATTTTGAATGTTCACTTAATTGTTGACAGCTGCTTTGCTTGCACGTGTTTTGGATCGTCTTCGATTTTTACCTATTCAAAAAAATGGATCAAAGAACCTGTATCAAATTTTGTGTGAAAAACGAAATTAAGTGCGCGGATGCATTCCGAATGTTGACTGTGGCATACGGAGAAGCTACCTTGGACCGAAGCAACGTTTATCGGTGGTACAAAATGTTCTCAGAAGGCCGAGAAGATGTGAACGACGAAGAGCGTGCCGGACGCCCGAGCACTTCAACAACAGACGAAAAAATTAATGAAGTGGAGAAAATGGTATTGGCCAATCGTCGAATCACCGTTAGAGAAGTTGCTGAGGACCTAAACATATCGATTGGCTCGTGCCATTCGATTTTTATCAATGATTTGGGCATGAGACGGGTCGCCGCGAAATTCGTACCAAAATTGCTCAATTGCGACCAAAAACAGCATCGCATGAACATTGCTAATGAGATGTTGGACTCTGTCCGCGACGACCCAAATTTGCTCCAGAGGGTCATAACTGGTGACGAATCGTGGGTTTGTGGTTATGACGTGGAAACCAAAGCTCAATCATCTCAATGGAAGCTGCCGCACGAACCAAGACCGAAAAAAGCGCGCCAAGTTCGGTCGAATGTAAAAGTTTTGCTGACAGTTTTCTTCGATTGCAGGGGCGTGGTGCATCATGAGTTCTTGCCACAGGGTAGAACGGTCAATAAGGAATATTACCTGCAAGTTATGCGCAATTTGCGCGAAGCAATCCGCCAGAAACGCCCGGATTTGTGGAAGAACAAAAATTGGCTTTTGCACCACGATAACGCCCCTGCTCACACATCGTTGGTTGTGCGCGAGTTTTTGGCCAAAAATAACACACTAATGATGCCGCAGCCACCGTATTCCCCAGATCTGGCCCCCTATGACTTTTTCTTGTTCCCTAAACTGAAGAGGCCCATGAAAGGACGGCGTTACGCTACGCTTGACGAGATAAAGACGGCATCGAAGGAGGAGCTGAACAAGATTTAAAAAAATGGTTTTTTGAAGTGCTTCGAAGATTGGAAAAACCGTTGGCGCAAGTGTATAATATCTCATGGGGATTACTTTGAAGGGGACAAAATAGATATTCATGAATAAATGAATAATTTGTGAAAAAACACAAAAATCGCGATACGTTTTGAACATCATATGTATCTTTTATAGACATAAATACATGTCGTAGTAGTTAGTTTTTAGGCAGGAGCGAGCCAAACAAGACAGGCTGCTAGTCGTCGGAGTTCCTAATTAACTATTAACAATGTAAGTTAACCTCTATGCGACTTTACAATGCACATTACTACATAACAGCGTACAATACTTTATGTTTTACGTAGAAAAGGCTCAGCTGAGTTCAGTGATCAATTAATTTCGTCGGTATACAGTACACAGGCAACGACGTGACCGTTAAGCTTTCTGCTGGTCCGCGGCACGGCACATACAGCCTCCGATAAAACCGCCGACGAGATGGTCTACTGCTGACAGCCGTAAACGCAATGAACCCACGCTTCGCATTCTAAGCGCAACGCTCAATTGGTGAAGCGAGTTAACGCCAAGAAGATTGTACAAGTTAATATTAATTAATAGACGCTTAATTCAAACAGCAAGCGTGCCAGCGAAATGGCATGACTCGGAAAAAATCCGTTTTAAGTTGAATCTCACTTTCGGTGGTACGTTACGCTCCACCGTGCTTGCATAATAGTGATTGCTAGGAATGATAGATAATGACGCGCTAGGAGTCTGACAACAAGTCATCTACATTTTCTTATTAAAGTATGCACTACTGACTTTACAATATTAAAATACATTAGACATGTGTATGTAGACATAATAGTGAAAATTCAACATATATTGTTATACACTTTCTCTAATACATATATTTTGTAATTGCATGATTGCGTGATATTTTGCAACGGCGTTTACGTAGGTTTGATACTTACCCGACCACAGCCCCTGGGGCCAACGCCAGTTCTTTAGCATGTTCGGTAGCAGTAAAGAGGCAGCGCATCTAGAAGAAGGCATGAGGCCCTCTGACACATATGAAATATTAATATTATACAATTAAAAAGATATGCACATAAACTATAAAGCAATGTGGCAGCGCTTAGCTATGGACACGTATGTACAGAACATAAAAACTTACGATGCAAGTGTCAACCGCCGACTAAAAATTGACTTCAGGATTTGGGACTATGTCACCCTTATCCAAACACGCCACTTTGCATTAATCATTTCTGCTCTGTGCCGGTTTCTCCTGGCTAATTAAGACGTCACGCTGCGGCGTCATACTCAAGTGATCAGCAACCAGAATATTTCAGAATCTGAATGTTAGCTGAACGTTGAGCAGAGGAACGTATAACTTGTGAGCAAATTAAGCCGGATAATTTGGGACAACACGTCACAGAGGCGCCTCGTTTGCGATTATTTCCAGAGTAGTATGTATGCTATACCTTGAAATGACTTCCCAAGAATACCAAAGTGTTTCAAAAATGTTCAGTCCATTGAAGATATGCGGTGCGGCGATTCCGAGCTCATATGGGACGGAGGATAGTCTAGAAACTAAATAAAACTCCTTAAGAAAAAAACTAATTTTAAAATGTCCGACTGCGAAGTGTTCGCTTTGCGCATAACAGTCAAATTTCCAAATACAGTTGGACAATATTTTGGAAAAAATGCCACAAACGTAATGTGGCATTTTTTGCCGTGACGACAATGAGGCCAATATGACACTCTTAGAGCCCAGTAGGGTCGACGCTAGAACTGGAGCTAGCAGCTAAACTCGAGGCCCTTGGTCGTCTTGAGCTAGTAGCTAAAATCGAGGCTATTAGCGCTCGCTTGCTACTACTGGATTAATAGCAGCCTGTCCGTGGCCCACAACTCGCGGAAATTCAAGAACACCGTGACCACGTGGCCGCACTACCCGAAGGGAAGAGACCTTACGGTTATATCGGCCAAGCACCAGCATATGCTTTCGGAAGCGTAACCATGGAGAACAAAGCCAGGATACTGGCAGTAGAACAGAGCCAGTAAGTGGCCTCAAGTCATTCCCTCTTGTGCGGAGAAGATGAAAACTTTCGGAGGACTGACACGGCTTTTCTGTAACAGACGCGAATGTCGACAAAGCCGTCACACGAAGTCAACGAAATCACAGATCACTGGGCTCTCTGGAGGACTTACTGTGTGCATTCAGGAGGCTACTCAGAAGCGACATAAACGGCTTCACTCTGACTCGTTTTTGAAAGAGCAGGAGGAGGAGGAGGAGGCTTCGTCTGGGGCACGACGATAACAGTCACGTTAGCCCCGTAGCCAAGAGACGAGCGCATTCGCATCTAGTTGCGCGGCAGCACATATGGCTGAATGGCTTAAAGCATACAAATATGCGCAGTCTGCCAACGAGCTTATCGTTGTGCCATTAGGTTTCGAGGCACTCGAGCAGCCTGGCACCGACGTTTTTCCGGAAAATAGCAAAAGTAATCCAACGACGGGCTTTCGGCAACCTGTTTTAGCGTTTGTTACGTAGGGTAATGCGGCAGCTGTAATTGGCATCATAAGGGGCTGCATCGACTAATAGGATGTCTCGCGTGTATATATATGTATATATATATATATATATATATATATATATATATATATATATATATATATATATATATATGGATTTACCTATGTAAGATGTATTAAAACAAGAATTGGCTTATCCAGCTAGATGCCAGAAGATGCGAAATATTTATACTCTCAGCATGTATACCGGCCTAGGTGATCTGTTGGCACAAGTGTTGTAGGCCCGCCGACCGATTGTGTGCTCTACGTCGCTATTCGATAAGCATGACCGTCAGCGTGAAACAATATGTTTGTACTTCAAAATTGTGAATGAAACAAGCCCTACATATATTATAGTATTATATGTTTTCTCGCACATCATGATCTTCAGACGCTTGGAGTACAGGCAGTGTTGGAGAACAGTCTTCCATTATCAGGGATAAACGCGTCAAAATCATTCGTAGCTATAAACAAACTAACTGTACAAAATGCTGCCAGGTAAGATCTCTTCCTTTTACTTCTAGAGCTACTACTTTACAAGATGCTTGGCAAGCATTGGTGAACCAAGTCTTGATGGAGTAACTAGTCCTTTATATGCATATTGGAAATTCTTAGCGTCGCACGTGAAGAACTAGTGCACGACTCGGCTGTATTCTACTTGCATTATGCCTCAGTCAGCCAGGATGCGTAGCGGAACATGCAAAGAAATAAACAAACAGCAACCCTTGACTGCCCCAGAAATAAAGTTAGTGACTGACAATGTATAAGTTTATTTTTCGTATAATACATTAGGTATATGTTACACACACCACAATAGACCAGCTAAGCCAATGCGCATAGTAGGCGCGCATTGTGACTGTCACGTGTCCGTTTCGATGAGGCCAGGGCGAGACCACTTCAGGAGTGTGCCCCGAACGGAGGCAACGTTTCCACGTTGTATGTCAAGATACAGACGTTGTTTAAAAAGGACGACGACCTGTTATCACCGGATGACAGGTTTAACAAGGTCCCGACTTTGCGGATCAGCAGCTTTGTCCGAACGCCAGAGGCACCCAGGGTTTCAAACGCGAGAGGACAAAATTCGTGGGGATAGCCAATTGATGAGTATTCTCTCAACTTGTTAGTCTCCGCAAGTTGGGCTGCATAACCAGCTTCGGATGCGCCGCCACCGACCATAGAAGGAGCTAAGTAGTCGGTAACGGTTGCATCCCAAACCAGCATTTTGCCTCGCTCGAATCGTGTAAGTGTCATACCATTTGGACATTTGCCGTCCTCCGCGCGGAGGCCGCGCAGAGTGACTGACAATTATACAGATTTGCTTACCTTAAAAATAGCCCTGAGCATACAGTAAATTTCACATACGTTATGCGTGGGACAGGATAGGCACACCCTCTTGATAACTACTGACAAGCCATCCAATATAACAAACCACAGGACCATGAAATAATTTCGTCAACAAGCCTGGCCATACTTTTCCAAGCAGTTGGCAAAACATGGAATGCAAGCTGGCGAATCTTTTTGCATCCTATTCTGCGCTGCATTTATTGCATCCTATTCTTTCCGCTGTCTTCTACGAACAACTCGAGCTGCCTGAGTTTTTCTGCTTTGCGGTTATTTTTCGTGACAGGCTCTATTTAATCCCTTTTTTCACAAACGATATATGCTTTCCGACTTAAACATTTATTATTTATGTCAGGGCGCATGAAATGGCACTTATTCGACGATCCTAGGCCCGGTATCTTTACCAAGAGCAATACGCCTCTTCGACCTAAAAGTGACTTCAGTCGCCTCTTTTGGAGTTGAGATAATATGGGTGGACCTCTTGGGAAGAGAATTTAGAGGTACAGCTCTATTAAAGCATTCCTTCTGAAAGGAGTCCAGAGCTTACGCCACTCTGCGCGCAATTGCCCCATATGTTTACTTTTCGAAACCTCGCTACTCAACGAAGACCTCCGATTGCAGTTTGGTCTGCCGACAACGGCTGCTCTCCACAAGCACCTGCGCACACGGGAGCTTAAGTTCACCGTTGAATAAATCGACGTTGAGTTTTTGCGCAAAACCTACCTAAAAGATCCGTTTTTTAATAAAGGAGCGTCAATGCATTGCCACATGTCTACATAGGTAGTGTGGGACCCTTTTATAAATGTTCTACCCACCAAAAACTTTTATAGGTATAAATGTTCTATCCACTAAAAACTACCCACTAATATAATTTTATAAATGTTCTACCCACTAAAAACTTTTCCTTTCCCCATGTCCCCTCAAAATGCATAGGACTACGTATATAATATTTCAGACTCCTGAGCATTGACCTACTCTTGTTTGTTGTACCTACGCTCTCTCATTCATTTGAGGGTCTCATTCTTCCTCTAGTCCACGTATGCTCTCACTGAGTTCCACCATTCATGATATCCTGTAACATAGGCGGGACTATGTTCTCAATGGTGAGTGCACCGTACAATGTGCGCTCGAGCGCAGGTTTCTTCGAGTTAAACCATGAGCAACGCAGTCGGGAGTCTTTTTGGTTTATAAAAAGGTATTCCTGAAAAGTCTTGTGACCCGTCAAAGAGCGAGATGGTAGATCAACCTGGCGTATTTACAGCAGGCCCGTAGGTTGGGTCGATCAGCTGGTTTAAGTCGGTGATTGTCATCCGCCTTGGCTGCCATTGTTACTTCAGCTCTCATCGTGTCCTTATTTGCTCGCTTTGAGTAGCGCCTGCAACATGCTATGGCAGGCTGCGATCTTTCAGGTAATGCAAGGCTAGGCTTACTAACGGAACTGCTTAAGTTTCAAGTAAAGTGCTTGCGTTTTCGTAAAATTGGCCATTTACACACATCAGTTACACATGTGTACGCTCAGTCACACATTTGCGCCAATTTATATAGGTCTACATATTTACGTGTACATATTTATCATAACGCATCTTGGTCACATGTTGCACAACAACTCTCTCAAATTCCCTTACAAACGAGATCGAATTCCTTGAGGAAGAAGCCCTAGATAAACGCCCTGGATAATTTGGGCCCGACGAGATATTCCTCTATATATGTGTCCCATCAAGTGTGACCTGCTGCAGACCGAGGGTTTTCTGAGGCATATGAGATACCACCAGACCGGTGCTGACGTTAACAACACGACAAAAAACTTGGAAGGTCTAAATAGCCTCTTCCACAAATACAAGGGCAGTTCGTATATCGCTGTCAAGCTTAGCTGTAAATATGAGCATTATGAACAGCGGAGAATGATCATGCAACGTTCATGGTCATTCCACGCTGTTCCTCTGCTGCCTAAAGTATTTCTTCAAGAGCCAATAGTTGACCGCGCTTGTGGAAACCATATTCTTCCTACAA
Organism: Dermanyssus gallinae; assembly: GCA_003439945.1. Classification (NCBI taxonomy): domain Eukaryota; kingdom Metazoa; phylum Arthropoda; class Arachnida; order Mesostigmata; family Dermanyssidae; genus Dermanyssus; species Dermanyssus gallinae. Next base: position 76,413 of record QVRM01001691.1, read on the forward strand.
TTAATATCATTTATTTTTTTAGAAATGCACCCTGCTTGGATGTGCAAGTATGAACATAGTATGTAATGACACACATAATAAAATCAGTTTCTGATTATTCTCGCTGCAGTTGAGAGAGCGACGCGGATTCAGTACAGTCGTTAAGGTGATATAGGAAGCATGGATCGCCACAAAGACGTCATTTGCAGCCCCCTTTAGTTCGTTGAGGACTGTACTGGTTTCGTACGACCGTACCTGTGTTCAGACCTGTTCCCACTTTTGGCGCCAAAAGAGCACGACCGTTATGAAGCCTCTGGCATTCCCACTGGTGTCGTCAATAGCGTTGAATTCACAACACGATTTCACCTCAAAGTTTCCACTAATGTTCACAATTTCGAAGTTCAAGGATGCACGGCAAGGCACTACCTGCTAACACAAAGTTCACTAATCCAGGCTATTACGAAGATCCTGAGGCGTTTTTCACAGATCTACAGAAAACACGTCCGGCCATTCGGTTTCGATACCGAAACTCTCCTTCCTGGTCTACTTTAGTTTTCAACAACGGGAGAGTATTCTATAAGTTTAATCTATTCCACGTGAATTTTTATTTATATATTATCACTATGTTAGCACTTTGGAGTCTAGTTTATTAAAAGTTTATTATAGCTAGTGCTAAATAAAATTGTCTGGAAATTAAAGATTTTTTCTTTGAGAATACTCCTGTCGAGACGTTTCCTGTGATCTGCCTGCGGTAAATCGAAGCTGCCTACGAGTTTATCGATAAATTCTACGTAGCTCCCGAGCATGTATACTAACTAACCTGTTGCGCGAATTCGACGGAAGGCCAAGTACTCGCTTTAAGAAATCTGGCTTCACCTTGTGCAACTGCCATAAATGCAAATTGTTAAGGTGTTTCCATGTCGAGTCACACGGCGTTGCTCCCAACGCCGAAACTTAACGGCTCTTATTTTTTGCACATTAACTAGGCCATTCTGCGAGAAATGATCATCAAGTGTGCGAAGCCCAGCCTGCAGGTCAGTACAAATTCTGCTGAATATTACCAGATCATATACGTAAGGCAGGGTCATGACCGTTAGATGCCGCTCGTTTACGATGCGTGGCAGATTGCAGAGCAACGTTGTGAATAACAATGGACTGAGATGGGCTGATTGTCGCCTTGCAGATACCCAGTTGTTTGGTCAAACGTGTGATGCTTGCACGGGCCATCATTGGGAATAAACTGATTAGTGCGCTGCGCTCAGTAGGGTGAGCATTTGTGGTCTAAATCCAGCCTGCTTTAGCTTCTTCAAGACAATATCACGGGGTGCAATGTTGAAGAAAGCTTTCAAATCAATAAAAAATGGACGTAAGAAGTGTTCTCCGGTTTAATGAGACATTAATCTACTCAAAAAGTATTTCACAGGCTGATATAGTTGAACGTCCAGTCAAGAAGTCTTTTTTTAAGAAGTTTCTGTCCTGCAGTTTAATAGCGAACCTCTTAAATGCTTTAGGACTCTGAAAGCAGGGTTTTTTTAGCCCTGAGAGCTCGATCAAGATTTTCGTGATAATAGTTATCTTTTCCGGCTCCAAAGGTTCACGTTTAATGCTGTTACTGTTCGGAAGCTGCTCGTTCCCCGTTCTATAAGGCCATCGAGCAATTTTGGAACACTCCGATCTTTTTCTATAGAATCTCAAAGCTTTTACCCCAGACGTTACCTTCGACGTCATTACACAGATCGTTTAATGTCTATTATTTACTATATTCTAATAAGAACGCTCATGCTGTTCAGTCCTTCATTACCGAGGTGTGGCAAGGTAAAACTACTAATCGATGACACTTATGCCATTATTTTAGGTAGGATGGCAGAATTCTATCAGCCAGCATGTACAACTACTTATTACTACTACTACTACTATAACTGCATTCTGTTCCAAAACTTGCCGTCTCGGGTTGCTACAGTATGAGCAAACAGCTAACGTTATGTGGCAATCGCAGACATGAATTCACCAAATCAATCGCGCCTTCCTTTCGGGCTCCAAAACGCAGGCTCAAGCAGACTGCATTGTTCCTGGTTTAGCTTGTAATGAATAATCGATTGAGTTTCAGCGGTTTGCGTTCTTGCTTTGTGAGGCCGGGCAGCCCAAGAAAAGCAGAACGATGCAGAGACGACGCGAAGCCAACGGACGAGCAAACCAACACAATGACAACCAGTCCGGAACCTAAGCACGTTGCACAGCACGCTATATGCAGCACATGCAAACGCAGGTTGAGACAGGTTTGAAAATGAAAAGAGTAAAAGGACGGTTACGACACACATCTCTCTCCTTCTCTTTCCTACTCACTCTCGACCTTACCTCCTTCTTTCTCTCTCTCTCTCTCTCTCTGGCTGCCTTGCTTCAAATGCCTCGATTTGTTTTCGAGATCTATCTACCGACCGCTAGGACCGACGCTGGCGAGGAGGTAAACAAACGCGGCAGCTAAACAAACTGTGCAGCGGCCCCGAGTGAGCTGAGCATCGGAAAATGGCCCTGCTCGTCGACATCGGCGTCGTCGCTGCTGCTGCGGCTGCCGCTTCCCCCGCCAGTGCCCCCGCCTGTGCCCCCCCGTCGGTGCCCCCTTACCAGGAGGAGTCTTGGACCTTGGCGTTGTCGGGTTTTTGGCGCTCGCCCCCGCCGTGGTCGTCGTCATTGTTGGTCACAGCAGCAGAGGCAGCGACAGCAGGAGCAGCAGCAAGGACAGAGTGGTAGTGAGTGTCTGCCCGTCTGTCATGGATGTCTGCGCCCATGCTTGTGATCGTCAGTCGGCAAGCTTCTTTCCATCCGTGGAATTCGAGAGGGATTCGAGGGGCAGACCGGTCGCTCCCTCAAGCCGACTCAGCCAGCTTGTGCAGCAGCGACAACGTCGACCAGCCAGACGTCTCCCTCAACTCGACCGGTCAGGATGGTCAGGCTCAGAAGAGGGCAAAAAACAAAACCGGCCACGACAGGCAAAACAGCAGAACAGGATCTGGCGCCGGGCCGGGGGCCGGGGCCGGGCCCGGGGACAGACGAAGGCCTATCCCCGCCGGGCTCGGAACTGAAACCGCCCGTCGCCGCTAGAGCCGACAAAGGGCGCGTCCATCCGTGAAACTGAATTTACGCCCCTTTGGCAGCAGCGGCAGCAGTGGCAGCAGCGGCAGCAGAAGCAGTGTTAGTTGTAGTCGTAGAACCGCACTAGCGCACGCAGCGCTAACATTGGCGGCTACGACTGCAGCCTACCCGTTGTCGCAGCCGAAACAACCAAACACAGCATGAAGTGAAACGAACCGCGCATCATCAGCAGTAGCTGCGAACAACGTCGTTGCTACAATGGCCGCCGTAGCCGTCGTAGACAACGTGTAGTATCTTGTGCCGCAGTTGCAGCAGCCCATGTCCCTCCGCTTGCGCCTTCCCGGCAGTCAATGCCCCCAGCAGCGAGCAGCGGGCAGCGGGCCACCCACGTCGTTGATTGCGACGGTCGAACTTCTTTCTAGTCGCTTTGCTACTACGAAGACTATCACTATGTCTACTAGAAAGGGCAAAGAAGAGCGGGATACGGCGCGAGACGGTACCTTCACGCACCTTCGTCGACTCATTTGGTGACTGGCGCACTTCTTGGGGAAGTGGGGGTAGTAAACGCCGCTGGAAGAAGAGGCCGTTCCTGCGCCCTTTTTGTCGTTTCCGCTTTACTTGCTTTTCGTGTATTTCTGCACGTTCGTTGCTGGCTGCCGCCGCCTCCTCTTCTTGTCCAGGGCCCATGTTAGACTGCTTCGTTGCTTCTCTTGCGTTCATTACTTTATTGTGCCTGTGCGTCTCCACCCAGACAGTAGAGTGAATACTATCTTGGTCTTGGTGTATCGGCCTCACTCTGCCTTCGTCTGTGCAGGTGTTAAACGTTAGATGGGAAGCCTGCTTGAAATGGCGGCATGTGTGATCAGCTACAGATACACATACATACGTACACAGAACTACGTCTCATAGGGAAGGCACGAGACAGTGACTAGTCTGGAAGGCGTATCGACGCTCCAATTAACTAGTTAGCTATTCAGCTTAATTTGTGTCGCACAGCATCGTAAATCGTGTGAGAAACAATATATGTGTTCCTCGTTTTAACACAAACACATTTTATAGATATTTAGAGCCTATAGACTAAAATGTTTTGTTTCATCTATGTTTGTATTTAATAGAAAAAATAAAATAGTTGTAAGTACGTAAGCTAAAAGTCCAGGTGTTACTACAATTGATCACAACACAGGTGGTTTTCTGAAAAAGACTGTATTCTTTGTTTAAGGATCAGATACGTAACATTAATAGAAACGTTTTTAGAGGCTACGTTTAAAGTTTAAGGGTGAAAGTGGCGCCTCCTAACTAGCACTGTATTTCGCAAACCAGAGGGAATCATTCGAACTTTGGTCAACCAGCTTCCCACTTCTGCATTTTCATTCTGTACAGGGTAACGTTCGAAAAACGTACCTTGAGTTGTTCGTAGAATATCACAGTTACCAGCCGTTAGCTAGGTGTTATAATATCTAACATGTGCTTCTAAACTCTGCCATGCTCGTAACGCTGCAAGTTACTGAAATGTTATTACATGCTTAGGCTACAATCGATCTCGAGAAACAACAGAGGCTTTTGCGGAGGTATTAGGTGCGACATGTTTGCTGCAAATAGAAGCCAACTCTTTGCCGACCATTATTCACAACCAATCAAACCAAAGGTGCAAGTTTCCCTTCGACGTGCACCAATCGAAGGAGATGTCGTCATGGCGACACTAAGTAAATAAAGTGTACATGTATCGCATTGCCAATACTGAGTTTAGCATTCCGGACCAAGTCAGGCAGCTCTATGGAAGATTTAGAAGGACAGTAACGTTAGCCCAAGTAAGGGTGTTTCTTTGATTGGTCCAGAGGCAGTACTGCTTATAAACACCACTCTAGGGAATACGTTGCCTGTAGTCGACGTAGCGGAAATAAGTGCAACCCGAAGCTAAAAGCTAGTTGAATTAAGCGAACTTTTATCTTCAGCTGTCCTCAGTTGTTGTACGTTTTAGCCGACGGCTCAAAATAAAGAAAGCAGAACGAGTCGACGCTTGTTGGATATAACATCAGAGCATATTTCGAAATGTCATTATATGCTAACCCATTTCTATAAGGCGCTTCATTGTAATTGCTTTCTTACAGCCTGTATAATACCCGGCTAGGTCTCTATAGGTTGATGTCAGATACTGCGGTAATCCAACGTGTAGAGACAATGATGGGTAACTGTAGTTACGAGACGAGTTTGAGGAACGTGGAGATAGGCGCAAAACCTCTCTAACAGAAAGAGTCGGTTAACTACTAAACACAAAAAAAAAAAAGCGAAACAATACAAGGACATACTTGTACGCGTTTCAAAGTTTACTAATTATCGAATGTGTATCATGTGAATGTGTAAATGTACTTAATTACCCTTATTTAAGGGACTAGACCTGGATAATGCTGATGTTACAGTACGCCTACACTCAACTTCTATAGAGTGATTACCTTTGGCTGACTTCTAGGTTTAAGGAAGCCACAGGCTCGCTCAAGAGCTTTACCACGTTTACTGTAATGCTTTGCTGGCTTAATTGAGTTAATTTGCTAGTACCATCTTTAAACCATCTTCAGCAGGTCTCAAAACATGTTTATTGTATTTTGCATAAAGCACTGATATGTTAGAGATAATGCGACATGCGAAGATTTAGGATGCCCGCCAATATTTAGCAGTGCGCATGCACCGATACCCGTAGTATCGATTATTAATGTTAGCCATTATATATTATACACTAAGTAAGTCTTTTGAGGACACTAGATGTTACCTACATATGTTTAGTATACGCGTTGCTTTTATTTGCGTATAGTTTTTGGAAGGAAGTCGTTTGTGGGGAACTGACAAACGACCAGCCTTCATACCGTTTTGTGACCACGTTATACACCGTTCTAAACATAGCATCTAAAACTACGTCTTTAGAACGTCAGGTGTCTACACTGTTCGTGGTCACGCACATCCAACCTATTTGCGTGCACATTTGACTGTAGGTGTATTCCATTGTACTGCCCTTTCGGTTTCGGCATATTTTTAAACTAAATTAAAATTAAATAAAAAAAAAAATATAAATAAAATACTTTAGCGTTGCTCAATGTCTTAATGACGTTCTTTACCCACTATTTTTGGCTCAATGGGCGACGCAAGCAACCGACGAATAATGAGTGACAATTACGAAACGTGTTTATCTCACAGTAGCGTTCAGCGGCACCTTTTGGTCCTTGTTCGATTTCTCGCCGCATTAACGAGGTGCTGGCTAGCGGAGCCTGTCACCTATCTAAAAGTTGCTAAGAATGACTGGTACCTGCAACCGTTTGTGCAGTGCTTGATTGTACGCTAGCCCAATTGGGTAAAAGAGGAAAAGGGCTTCTGGGAGACCAGGCGAAGGCTGAAGTAGTTTTACGCAACAATAGATAAGGATTTCATCAAGTTGGAAATCAATGTCGTCGATCAATGTTGTGGTGATCACTTCTCGTCAAAAAGGACAGAGTTGATTTCAGTGCTTAGTTTGTTGTATATTGAGTCTCACACTGTCCCCAAAGATCCGGACTATGCGAGAACGCACGTCTCAAAACTATATGTTTAAAGAAAAGGGCATGCATTTTTGTGCAAGTGGACGTTTCCTGCGCCAAATTTCCGTCACATCCGTCGGAACGTCAGTCAGATACGGTCGATACACCTAAATACAACACGCTGTTGCCAGTGCAATCTTTAAGCTGAACAGCCCAAGTACTACGTTTAGCGCAACCTATAGTGGAACTTTAAGACGTTGTAAAACTATTGAAGATTTTGGCCGATTCGAATCCTAAGAAAAGACTAGGCCTACACGACTAAAACACGATTACTACGCACGAGAGGTACTAAAGATAGCATAGAACTATCTGCGAACTTCCCACCACAAGCTTGGCAAAGAGCTAGGGGTTGATTGGCCACAAGAGCAATATGTATGCGCTACACGGGGCACTGTGTGGCAAGTATTACACGTTGCAATGGTCACATGTGCCCGACGTGAATTTTTTTTTTTGCTTATCAGGCAGGTGGTTTAGTTGAAGTGGGAATGGGTTGAGATAAATCGGCGTTCAGGATTCTAGGTTGCATTATCAATGCGTTCGACTATAGTTCAGGATTATATGTCGCTAGATAGACGACGATGAGTTTGGGCTAACACAGCCACAGCCTAAGGCAACGGTCTACACTAGGCAGACGTCTCAACTGTACAAAAGCAAATTCTCATCATTGCTCCCGCACAGCAGAATTGATTATGATACACCCTGTACAGAGCCCAGACGCTTGCTACGTCCCTGCTGGTTCTTCGATCAAACTGCCCCTACGTCGATTTTACCACCGAGCATCCTATTTCAATTGCATTTCATTGCTTGTTCTCTTTTTATCCCTCCTTCTTTCTTTCTCAATTATAGTCGTTTATGCCTTTCATTTGCCTGCTTCTTTGGTATGGCGCGAAGCATTGAGCGAATGTGTAGTCGAACACTTTAGGAATAAATTGTGGTTGTATGCTTCTAGCTAATGAATAGCAGTTCATGATTATTCTAGTATGAGACGATCTAGGTTAACGCTAAACTCAGTTGGTGGTCTGAGCCCACAGCCCGTGTAGGGTAGATTTTAATGAAAAAAAAAAAAAAAATATATATATATATAATTCCTTTTTTATTTGATGGTGTGTGCGTGCTAGCTTGCGTCGGGTGTCATTCATATTATGCAGAATGTTCTACCGAACACGCCGGCATGCTCGGTTGCCCTCTCGCAAACTTAAATTTTGCACAACTAAATAGAAGAAAAAAGACAGAATAACTTATTTTATAGATTTCACCCTTACTCCTAAACAAGTGATAAAATTAGTTTCCGCTCGCGTTCTGCCAAACCTTGAAATAAGTACATATGGTTATGCTTGGCCCTGTATGCAGATATATTACTGGATGTAACAACGGCAGTTTCTGTTGAACTAGTCACCGTTCACCTCCCTAGCTGTTGTAATCGCATCTAGCAAGAATTAATAATAATAATAACACTACGCGACATTGAGTTCGATGTGTGCTCTTCCAAACTGTATAGTGGCCTTGGTCACGATTATTATCACACGCATCCATGCGTAAAGAACACGCATGCAGTCACAGGTGCGCTTTCGCTGCCGCTGATAGGCTCTATGCAGTTTTTAGCAACGCCATTATCATTCGATCATCATTCGATATAGTTCGGGGTGCGCATATCTATAGTTGGGTGAGCAGGGCGCAGTTATATGTTGGAAAGGCTCAGGCTGAGAGGTTTTGCTGGGCCCATACCGTAGAACGAGAGATAGAGGGAGGAAGCAGGAGAGGGCAAGCAAAGGAAGGAGCGAGGAAGGTCCAAAGAAATCCATAGAGTAACTGCTTCACCAACGGTGAGCTCATAGGTGAGCTTACGGCCGCAGTTTTGTCTCATAAGCTTCTCACTTTGTGGAGCTGCCGTGGATGCAAAGAGGTTGCGAGCCGTGAGCGTACCACGACTAACGGGTAGCTGTAAGCTCTTTTTATTCCCAAGCGCTAAAAGCTCCAGTTTACTACGCCACTGTGCGCACTCTAAGGGGTTGGTTGACACAAATCCGAACGGAACGAAGTAGATGCTCGATGCTCAACATACCAAAACAAAGCCGCCCATAATCAGTAACATGCGTCTCTGCGAGCATAAGCGAGATGTAAATTCTAGCGCAAAATGTGTTTTCCTTTTAGTTGGAACATCGCGTAGCGCAAATATTCTTGACGTATCTTACGTATCTACAATGTTAGCTAAATAACAGTCATGATATCGTAGTAGTGTATTTGCATTGTAGCCTTGGTTAGGCACAGCAATTTACTCAAAATTATATGATTTACTGTATTGGGTATATATATATATATATATAAATACATATAGATATATATATAAATACATATAGATATACAGTACTGTATGGGACTGGTATGATAGGAGTATTTATCGGCGATAAATTTGCGTAGTGTTAGCTACGGCACGGTGTCGGTCGTGCGGCGCAGCAAAGAGACACCTTAGGCCTCCTTCGGTAAGAAACGCACAAACACTTGAGGCACAGACGTACGATAAACCGATAGAACCACTGCTTTGCGAGAAGAGATACGCTCAATGTACTACTATAACATATAAATATATATAATTGAGGTGACACCCTCAATCCTTTGCCATCAATGGCTGAGAGTAATACATGTCTAGCCGTCTTGGACTATTGCGCTAGGTTAGATTGCTAACTAATAAGCCCTTGCCGGAATAATACACAAAACGAGCGACATTTATCAGCTGCAGGAGATTTTCCTCGAATTTCTCCTCTCGTTCGATACCGGCGGTGGTGGCAGACGAAAGCGGTGTCAGCGTAAGCCGATTGGCGGTTCTTCCGCTTTAGTAGACTCTGATCTAGCTGAACTCGTCTGTCTACCTGCAGAACTCGCTAGGGTTAGAACGCACCACAGAGTGCGAACAGCTAAGCCAGGAGTGATTCCGGTTTAGCAAGTACTGCTGTGTCTTCGTACTCGTGCACTTTCTCACCAAAGCAGCATCCACGAACGACCGTCAAACCTGGATCTCAAAGGTAGGATCGTTGTTTGTCTTTGACGAAGTGGAATCAACAAATATATATATGTTTTTTGTTTCAAGACAGAGCTTGGCGTCTGCGCTCAGCAGGGCACAACACACAACGCATAACACGTACTATTTTGACCGCAATGTGTTGGATCTTTGATGAAATTAACACACTAGTAGAGTTTCCTCGCCATTCACTCAGTAAAAACTCAGTTGGTTGCTGCGCGTCGCTGATCTCGCAAGGCCTCCAAGGACGATTGAATGTACCGGCTGGGGCTGTACGACTCTTTAGCGAAAACTGCCCTACTGTATTTTTCAACTTGCAATATGTCCTGCCTTTTGGCTGTCCATCAGTGCGCTGCACTACATGTGAAACTAGCAAATCTGAGGTAAATCGGAAAACAACTTGAAATTATATCATATTTCATAAATACAACTTACAGGAGCTTGATGTTCGACTGCCAGACAGCTATGAGCCTAGATTCCTCTTTGTGACCCCTGCTGATAAAGGGCATCATCGAGGGTACCTCCACAAAGAACATTAAAAGGGCCCTCCGTAAGGCGGCGCGCGTAGAGGAACCATTAACCCCCCCCCCCTTCAAAGGAGGTCACCGATCTCTGTACAGCTCTAGTTCAAGTGACCCTGGCTAAAGTCGGTACGATTCTCGGCATGAAACGAATCCGAATGGGGTGCACCTATCAGGCAGTCAAAAGCAATCACAAATACAGGGCATCTGGGCACCTCTCTAGGCAGTGCACGGCTAAAGCCATCTGCTACAACTGCGGCGAAGAGTGGGACGTAGCCAACGTCGCTGCATGCCCGAAGGCCAGCAAACAAATGGAAAAAACTTTGACACCGCGGCAACCGGCCCAACACCTCGCGCTTTCCACTTCGAGGCTGAAGCTGTGCCCCGCGACGGTCCGGTTCACTCCGGGGGGGGCCTCTTAATGCCTCTTAATGTTACTAGCCGGGTGGGACATTTAGTCCTTGAGTGATTGGTGGCCAAAAAGCTGGTTGTTCCTATAAGGGTGCTTGCACCTTATATAGTGCCAAGCGCGTCTCTTGTATAGATCTAACTATCACGCGTCGGACCACCGACTTTTAAACTGGGGGAGTACGACGTGACAAAGGATCACTAATTGACAATCATATCATCGAATTCGGTGATTAATAAATGAATGAAATATAGTCGAATTCCACGTGGCGATTAGCCTAAGGCCATCATTTCAAAACGCTGCTTATATATATATATATATATATATATATATATATATAAATTCGAGCACTGCCGAGTGTGCAACGTATTGTAAATGATTAATAAAGCATCACAACATTTTCTATAGACATATATACATATGCATATATAAATATAGGTGGTACAGTAATGTGCTATAAATCTATATGTTATGCCAGACACTTCTAATGTAGCGCATTGTTAGACTGCATTAACTCCCTCTAGTCAAACAACCATTAGAATTCGAATTAGACTGCGCGGTAGACTGCCCGGAGCTTCCCGACCGTTTCGTGAGCGGTTTCGCTTTTGCTTCACTCCGCTGAAGAGGTCTTGTCTGAACTTTAAATCAGCGCGGCTCCTAGCCACTCCATCACACGGTATACTTAAATGTTTACTGAGTTTCACGCACCACTGTATCTCTTTATACGGGTAAACCTTCTCCTTCTCACAAGAAGTAATGGGAAGTAATCCCTAGGAGCCTTTTAGACACACGTCCGCACTTGACGCCAAACTAAGATTGAACGGATCACTACCTATTTTCTCTACTATTTATAATAGTCTAGTCTACAAGAGTAGACACAAAAGACAATGTCAGTACATGATTTAAAAAAATCTACACTATTTTTATAAACTGTCTAGGCTTCAAATACTCGTAAGACGTTTCACTGCATATATTTTCATCAAAAGTCTGCTTCAGCCTAAGTGCCTCACTTCCCCTTATTTTGTAAATTGAAACACTTCGATATACGAGGTGTGTTCAAAACGTATCGCGACTTTTGAATTTTCGCGGGTTACGTATATTCGATTTCGATTTTTGTGGCGTTATGTTGGTACTCATGTATCTCACTTATGCCGACAAGCTCGGCCATTTGAATGTTCACTTAATTGTTGACAGCTGCTTTGCTTGCACGTGTTTTGGATCGTCTTCGATTTTTACCTATTCAAAAAAATGGATCAAAGAACCTGTATCAAATTTTGTGTGAAAAACGAAATTAAGTGCGCGGATGCATTCCGAATGTTGACTGTGGCATACGGAGAAGCTACCTTGGACCGAAGCAACGTTTATCGGTGGTACAAAATGTTCTCAGAAGGCCGAGAAGATGTGAACGACGAAGAGCGTGCCGGACGCCCGAGCACTTCAACAACAAACGAAAAAATTAATGAAGTGGAGAAAATGGTATTGGCCAATCGTCGAATCACCGTTAGAGAAGTTGCTGAGGACCTAAACATATCGATTGGCTCGTGCCATTCGATTTTTATCAATGATTTGGGCATGAGACGGGTCGCCGCGAAATTCGTACCAAAATTGCTCAATTGCGATTAAAAACAGGATCGCATGAACATTGCTAATGAGATGTTGGACTCTGTCCGTGACGACCCAAATTTGCTCCAGAGGGTCATAACTGGTGACGAATCGTGGGTTTATGGTTATGACGTGGAAACCAAAGCTCAATCATCTCAATGGAAGCTGCCGCACGAACCAAGACCGAAAAAAGCGCGCCAAGTTCGGTCGAATGTGAAAGTTTTGCTGACAGTTTTCTTCGATTGCAGGGGCGTGGTGCATCATGAGTTCTTGCCACAGGGTAGAACGGTCAATAAGGAATATTACCTGCAAGTTATGCGCAATTTGCGCGAAGCAATCCGCCAGAAACGCCCGGATTTGTGGAAGAACAAAAATTGGCTTTTGCACCACGATAACGCCCCTGCTCACACATCGTTGCTTGTGCGCGAGTTTTTTGGCCAAAAACAACACACTAATGATGCCGCAAGCCACCGTATTCCCCAGATCTGGCCCCCTGTGACTTTTTCTTGTTCCCTAAACTGAAGAGGCCCATGAAAGGACGACGTTACGCTACGCTTGACGAGATAAAGACGGCATCGAAGGAGGAGCTGAACAAGATAAAAAAAAATGGTTTTTTGAAGTGCTTCGAAGATTGGAAAAACCGTTGGCACAAGTGTATAATATCTCATGGGGATTACTTTGAAGGGGACAAAATAGATATTCATGAATAAATGAATAATTTTTGAAAAAACACAAAAGTCGCGATACGTTTGAACACACTATGTACATAACCTCAGACTATTTGGATATGGGCACTCTCAAGTCAACGTTTCTATCAAGTTAAATTTATTGATTAACTTAATCAGACATACCCTGTTTTTTTTAGGGTACTATAGAGAGGGCGTCTATCCCCATTTTAGACAACCATTTTCGTTTAGACATAAAAAATATTTACCTTCCAGTGTCAATTATGCTGAATATGCTAACGAGTTAAAACATAAATCTTTTATCTGACGAGTCTCTACACTGTACTATAATCTCCAGTTTATGACGTCCCCCGCTGGTCTTCTAAAAATGACATGCTTCTCTCAGCGAACAAGTATGTTGTAATAAAAGCAGTGCTCTCGACTTTGACCAGCCCATACTGATACCTTTTCTTTTTCGGGCTGACCCTCAGCCAACATTTAACGTCCGCGGGACTGCTTTCGGATTGCTTCGTGAAACGGACCCCATAAATACAAATGTGCAACGGTGGCGCTCGAACCCGTTCAGCACCTATGTGTCTGCTCCGGTAGCGAGGCGCACGCGAATGGACTATGCCACCGAGCTTGACATTGTACCCGTGAGTACGCTGTTTACCCTAGCTTTAGTTCATTCGGTCATCACCCTACCTATGTAGTATATGCTTCACTGTGTATTAGTAATACAATTCCGTCTTGTTTTATACAAACCATGCCTGAACTTTAAATTGGCCTGTGCAAGGCTCCTCTCGTTCCAAACTCGCCTATTTTTTTCTATTTGATTTGGAAACTTCAACCAGTTTAATAAATTGTCCGTGGTATAGACACGTTTCTAGCCACCTCATGCTGA